>APFE030061143.1:61673-98741 GCA_000404065.3 Pinus taeda | reverse complement strand
CACACACACACACACACACACACACACACACACACACACACACACACACACATATAGATAAACTAATGGGTTTTTATTTTTCATATTTATAGGTGGTTCTCCCCACAACCCATGTAGAATAAAGGAGGAATTCACCAAGAGCAATTTTATTCCTTTATCTAGGCTTGGTGGATTACTTATGGAAAAGGAACCTGGGGAGTGAGGCCTTCAGACTCTCTAAACATGAAGCTCCCAAGCATTTACTGATCCAGGATCACAAAATGATATGGACCAACATTAGTCTAGGGATTCCTTGAGTATAGAATTGTTCTTTTTCGGGCTCAAGGAAATGTTTACGGAAAGGAAACCCCCTGGAGTCTACTATGGGAAATTCAGACTCTCTAGACATGAATTCCTCGAGCAAAAACTACTTTAGGCTCACTAAAACAATAAAGTAGTGGTAGTTTAGGGATCCTTTGGGCATTGAATTATTCATTTCTAGGCCCAAGGGAATAATTACAGAAAATAAGCCTCCTTGGAGATCTCTTTTCAGACATTTCCGTATCCCTAAATAAGAAATTCGCTAAGTAGTTGTCATCTCAGGCCTGGTCAAAAACCATGAGATGATAGACAAGGTTCTAGTGCTATCCCATAGCATATTTAATTCCAATTTGTCAAAGAATTACAGATTTATGTTCTATTTCCTATGTTTAACTAGTTTTTTTCTCAAGTACTTAATGCTGGGCTAGAGTCTTCCTGAGATTTAACAGTTTCAAGATTCCAAAATATTTGTAAAGATATGAATGTTCAAATGCTAATCCTGACATTAGCACCATCAATCTCTCAAAAATATGTAAACTCTACTGCTAAAGAACTAAGAATTCTTCTTAGATGATTGGATCTCTCAGTTCACTGCAAAAATCGTTGTTCTCTGCACAATGAGGAAAGATGTTTCAAACGATGGATCTAGAAGTCATTCACACTATCCTTTATTCCAAGATCATTATGGTGACATAGGTATTGCACTTAACTTACCTAATTTGGTCTCGGATAGTTCTAATGCTCACCAAAGGTAATTGTATTTTACCTAATTTCCTAAAAATCTGGGCTCCATTACTATTTTTACCCCCACTTCCTGATGTATTGAACCACTTCCCATTTTTGATTCCTCGTGATTATGGCCCCTATCTTTTCCTCACGCATATTCATAATTCGGGCATCATTTCCCTTTATGGGAACAACATAAACTAATCCATGGGCTAGATGCAGGGTATTATTCTTTAGAGTACACACAGGTGTTAGTATGATGTGATGAGCAGTCTTTGGTTGAGTTCGACGATGAGTCTATTCCGTATCAGCAGACCTTTGCTGGCTTTTGTTCACAGGTGTGATGCTGTAATGATGAACGATTGTCACCTCTCACTTCAGAAGGTGGCCAACACATTATTTCTCTTGATGGCCATGACTCCAACATGAAATACACGTTCCTTTCTAAGTGAATTACCTTAAGTTCCATTCCCAAATTTTTTATTGCTACATCATTTATATTTATTCACGGTCACTCCATACGAATTTTTCTCACCGCAGAAGTGTCATGTAATTTTGATTATGTTCTAATTGTGTAGTGACATTTGCTATAAGAGAGATGGTCCATTGGTTCAGTTGATCACTTGTCTATGCCATCGAATTCTATAGGTGCATTCAAAATTCGACCATGGGAATGGATAAGCATGAGCCAACATTTCGCTAGTTTTCGCGGACCCTTGAATATCAATCTTGTAAGGCAGTCATCGAAGAGAAGGGATAGACAATTTTTCTCCAAAATTTTCAGGGGTACAATGATGCAGTTGCTTTGGCCTTTGCCCAAATGTTTGATGGGAAGAGAGCCAAAGTTCAGAACTTACAACTCAAGATCACAGAGCAGTCACTCAGTGAAGCAATAGGGCTACCTTCAAGTGGGGAGAATTTCTTCAAGGGCGGCCAATTACACATTCACAATTGTGCAGTGTTTCTAGAACCAGCTTATCAGTCACTAAGCTGGGCCAAAGGAGTCTTGCATACGTGCAGTCAGGATCAATGACATCCCTTGTTAACTATGATCCAGCGTTTCTTAACCTGCGAAGGAAGGTATGCCATCGTTTTTCGATATTATATCAGGCTCTTGATGCATATTATAGAGGGGTGCTCCATAAATATTCCCCATTTCTTGAAATTAAGCCTCCACAAGATGGCCAGGTGAGTGCAATCTGAGGGTAAGAAACTAGATACTTTCCTCTACCATTGTAGTTTGATTAAAATTCTGATTGCGGTTGAACTGAGTAAGAGGAAGAAGTATTGGGAAGACTTTCTCATGGAGGACATTCCAAGAAAAGAGACACGGGTCAAGTGGAAACAAAGGCCTATTGGTAGAACCTTGATGTCTAGGAGGGAAATCCCTGCACCTACCTCACAAATTACCCCTACTTCCCCCACTTCTCTTACCCATTTTGTGTCACCTCCTCCCAAAAATTTTAAAATTCATGATCCCTCTTCCTGCCAAGTAGTTGAGCCTTCAAAGATACAATTATAAAAGAAAAAAAAGAGAAAAGGGGAAGGGAGACCTTAACCTCCACAGATGAGCCAGCTAAAATTCCCTCAATAGGTTAACAAAGTCATCAGCCCAAAAACAAGGTTAGGAGAACCTTATTTCTTGCTCGCAAAACTTCAGCTCCTACTATAGAAACTTCTATACAAGGTAGAAGAAGGACTCGAAGCATGAACAAACCTCCTCACACCCCATATTCATTTCAAGTTTCCAATCCTCAAAAAGTGTTTGTAACCTCATCTCCAGAGTTTGTTTCTCAATCTCAATTATCCCTCCCTCAGTCTCCTTCACCTCCATTGCAGTCCCAAATTCCCAATGACATTGCCTAGGATTTACACACTTCCACTTAGCCTTTAGCCAATAAAAAAAACAATTCTCTTCACCTAAACATAGTGCAAGTCAGATGCCTAGAGGAAGTCCTTCCCAACAATCCACAACTCCAGCAAGGACACCCATTTTAGAAGAAGAAGAGAACCTAAGAATTAAGTTGTTCAGAATCCAAAAGAGGATTGGTAAACTCAAAGATTAGGCTCATAAATTTAAGGTACTATTTCACTATGTCAAAGGAGTGAATGATTAGTAGCATGATAGTAACTTGAGACTCTTCGCTCAAAATGATGCTTTGAAGAGAAAGAATAGACAACTTTTGACATGGAAAGCAACCAGGACTCGTCCTGCAAAAAGGATCAATGCTCAAAAGTTAGCCAGGAAGTTCACCAAATGTTCAGCGCCATTGAAAAGAGGACTTGAAGTCTTGGTCAATGCAGTTTGCCTTTGACTAGACAATTAGGTGATTCAATCTCTTTTTGGTTTGAGATGCATGAGGACATGCATCACCTCAAGTGTGGGGGAGATGTTGGACTCTGTTTTTGTCTCTACTCATACACTTTTCATACTACTTTTTTCCCTATTTTAACCTACAGTTGAACTCTGTTTTTGTCTCTACTCATACACTTTTCATACTACTTTTTTCCCTATTTTAACCTACAGTTGAACTCTTTTCATGTCATTTTGACCTCCTTGTGCCTGGACTATACCAAATTTCCATCCAAGGTAAAAGCATTACAAATGGTATTGTTTTAGCTATTTTTATGATCAATATTAGGTAGTTGAATGTGTGCTTGTTTGTTTACTAATTATTATGGGTGATAGATGTAAAGATTTCTCTCACAAGGATCTAGGACTTCTGCATCAAAAGAGGATTTTTCACTCAAAGAAGGAACTGCACTTAAGGCAGCAATCTAGAATTGTACTCTAGGAAATTACACTTGAAGATTTGCACTTAAGGACAAGCAAGATGGTCAACATGACCTCATCGAGTTAAATGAGGAAGATTGATGCTTCTTATGCATAGCCATCTTTCAGCTTCCAAAACAAAATTCTATCTTATCATTTAGATATTGTATAGCAAATGGTTGGTTCCTAAGCCTTGATTATAGTGGAAATTAGATTGACACCTCCATGATTTGATTTTTACTAATTGTAATATGTAAACTGGATTATAAATCCTATAGAAAAAATGTAGAAGGGATAGATAAATGCATACATACTGAGGAATATAAACTCTTTTGTTGTTCTACTAATATTTATCAATGGAAATTATCTTTACCTTGGTTTTGCGTTGAAGAAGAAACTATGATTGCAAGAGTTTGTAAATGGTTGATATAGTTATCTGATTATGTGCATTTTACTGTAAGTTTCATACCGAGTAGTGGCAAGCTCCCACCACCACTGGGAAATTTAATCCCATAGAAACCACCATTGGGAAATTTAATCCCATAGATAGTTTTCTGTCATGGTTAGACCTGGCTAGGTCAAGTTTTTGTTCAAGTTTTGTATGTTTAGCATTGTCCTTATGTTATTTATCATTCTAAGAAGCCTCAAGCAGTTCTAGGTAGGGGTTTGAATGTTGTCTTGGAATTGTGGCTCGAATCTCGGGACCACAGACACTGAACTAAGGAATTTAGGTCACAACTGCATGGAGAAAGGCTTGTGAGCGTGGTTGGAGGCCTTTAATCGCATGTAGGTAGTGTCAAGGGTATGGTTGAAGTATAGGTCATTGAAACAAAGTTCCAACTCAGGGATAGACCACCTGGGGTGTTTCTTTAGCTCCTGGGTATTTGGTAGCCCCTGTAGGATGTGAGTTGTGGTCAGTAAGTCTCAGTTGTAAGCCCCACTTCCTTAAGTGGAGCTAGGAGGTCGAGTCATTTCATAGTGTCACTTTGCTTCACATTTACTCCGAGGGATTGTAAAAGTGGGTAAATGTGGGAGGAGACGTTATACATATTGGTATTAAAGTCAGGTTCAAATATTTGGACTGGATGGGCTAGATGCATGTTGTTATGCATGCATTGTCATGGTTATGGTTGGCATGCATGAGGTCATTGTATGTAGTTAATGTTATCATGTATAATGTCGATAAATTGGTATGATCATGTATATATATGTATCATGCTAATATGGACTGGTTTTGCAGATGAGATAACCTCCCATGAACTTCATTGAGGTATGTTGATTATGTTTATATTTGGTTTATCGGACATGGTATGTTTTCAAGAAGAAGAAGATCAGAGATGACTGGCAGAATGGTGGATTACAATTCACGTGATGCTCCTTATATATCAAATGAGAAGCACAAATATAAGTACTCTCCTAGCATAGTAGACACCTTCAAAAGTTTAAAGGCATAAATCAAAAGTTCCGAGGTGTTGAAATTTCCACGACCTTGCATCTAGGTTAGAGTCTTAAAATCACTGACGCTACCAAACCAAGAATCTCAACCATAAACTACTTTTCACAGTGGAAATATAAATTAGTAAATCACATCTGCACAAATATACACTCTTTTTAACAAATATTGTACAATTACTAATCTTCATCATATTAAATCAAATCTGAATAATACAACAATCTATGGCATACAAGATACAATGACAAACTTCACTACAACTTCTATGTCGCATCTTGTCATGTCGGTCCTTGGCTTCTATACTACTCACTAGCTGCCCCTTAGTCCTTCAAAGGATAACACATCGAGACTCTAGGAGGGTTTCCACCTAACGTTGTTGCATGTACATGGGCTCATAAATTTTCTCTCTGGGTAGGCCTAATTCCCGAGCTCCAATATGCCTTTTAGTAGCCTCTTTCGTCCATCAAAGAGCTACTCATAAGGTTGCAAACTTCACCCAATCATGTACCAACCAACGTCCTTCTTCTATGCTTCTCCAGGGCTACTTTGGGTAGCCAACACAATGTCCTCCAATCAGATCAATGGCACCCAATACTTCACTATCGATACTGCTCTTAGAAAAGACTCTTCACCACCACGAAAGACCCTCCTCACGGCATCAACAAAATACAATGATAATTGATCCAAAAATGATCCTCATCTAGGATCCAACACCTATAAATATTTACCACATTATATAACTATGTCCATTGTTTGATGTTTGCAGCTCTGCTGCAAACTAGGGCATCATGACATTCCCTTTTACAACCCTTAAACCTACCCAAATTTTCCCCTAAGGATTGCAACTGTCCTTTAGTGAAAGGGTCTCCCTTCATGTTGTAATATTTAGGTAGTTTCTAGCCCTAAACATGAACTATCCTCCCTATTATGACAATGGTTGTCTTACAACCCTTCAAACTGCCTATGGTATCCTCTTTTGAGGGTTGTCCCACCACAACAAACCCTCAAACAACTCCGCCTTCCTGTGGCCCTCCAACAAGGCACTGCGGCATTACTTTAGCAATCTCGATGCTCCTGAAATGCCTCCAAAACAAGCATGTGAGGAGCCTCTTCAACTTGGCCTAGTCTTCAGCACTCTCAGCCTCCACTACAGAAATTTCGGTCCTCAAATGACCCTGAAACAGACCTTAAATCAACATGTTGTTCTGCCTCCTTCTTGCTGCAGCTAGGGCACAAAAGTATCCTTTCTCCAACGAGCTTCTTGTGAGGTAGGCATTGCATAAGATGGATGCTAAAATCAACATCACTTCACCCTTTATTTATATCCAACAAAGGGGCTCCAACAAATTAGTGAAGAGACATTTCTATTGGAGGAATTTTACTTCAAGCCTACATGACTTGAAAACAAATAATTACTTGTCAACTTCAAAAATTCATTTCTCCACTTCTACAACTCGAAATTCGACGATTCTCGAAGTGTTGGATTCTCCTTTCCGCCCTCTATCATCTCATTCCATCACATTTAAAAATGTTCTCTCGAAATTTCCCCAAACATGATTGGATGAAAAACCCCATCCTTGGGTTCCAAGCCCACAAGTGACCCTTGTGGTGCTTTTCCCTCAAAACCTTGAACCCTAGGTCTTGGAGTACCTCCTAAGCTACATAAATCAACACTCCCTCTTAGCAAGGGAGGTACTTCCAAGACTAGGAAGTACTTCGTCGTCATCGTCATTGCTGCAACACTTGCCCAACTCCTGGCACTCACAATTGCAACCATCCCTGTATGGTGAACTACACCCTTCTCGGAAGTTTCATTGTCACTGCTTGGAGCACCCTGCTTCTTCTTCTTATCTTGTAATGTCTTCTACTCTCTCCATGATTCCTTCTTGGTAGTTGTAGGAGCACCCTCTCTCCCCAATGACCACGTGCTCTTCTTGGACTGTAGAGTCTCCCTCTGTATTTGCAAGCTCCCTCTCGAACTAGACTCCCTCTGAGTCTTTGGAACCTTAACCTTCTCAAGAAGGTGTACCTTCTTCTCAGGAACCTGTACCTTCTCCTCTAAAGCCTGCACCTGCACCTACTCCTACTTCTTTAGAACTTGCACCTGCTCCACCTACTTCTTTCCATGATCCACAGGCTTTCCTGTCAACCTGTAGAGACCATGCTCTCTAACTCTGATTACAATCCCATTAGACTTAGAGCCTTTAGGCCTAAGTCTTGTCTTCTTATCTTGGAATAAGACCTCAAACCCCTTCCTCTCAATCATCGAGACAAATATCATGCTATATCTGGGTCCTGGTACAAGCAATACATCTTGGATCCACATCACACGTCATATCTCCATCCTGAATGTCACAACTCCTTATCCTTGGATCTCCAACTGACTCTTGTTGCCCAACACCATGTGCAACTTTGAGTCCCATTCAACTAGAGTCTCAAAAACTTCCTGTGACCCTGTCATATGCTTCGTCGCACCACTGTCCATGTACCATCCATCCTCATTGATAGTACCTTGCGAGAAATGAGAAATCATAGCAAAGTCCTCCTCTTCCAATCTCCTGGTGAGATCATCTATCTCAGCTGAAGTGGCAACATCGACGTCCTTCTTTCCTTTCCTATTCTCATCATCTCCCTTCTTTCTCATTGGAAATTTCAACGAATAATGACCCATCTCGCCACAGTTGAAACACTTGACTTTACTCAAGACCTTCTTTTGCTTACCATTCATTCGTGTTATAAGTGTCATGTCATCATCTAAAGCCCTCTTCTAAGGATGAAGATCCTCGTCTCACAACTCTTCCTAAATGCAGTCATCCCATAGCCTATCCTAGTCTAGCAACTTCTCCCTAGCAACGATCCCTTTGATGAAGGGCTTCCAATCCTTGGTGAACCCTTTCAAGGCAATCCTTACCATATCTCCATCCGAGGTAGACACACCAATGGCAACAAGCTCACCTTTGACCTGAGACAATCTTGTCAGATACAAGGTCACGCTTTACTTATCCTACAACGCTAGTACCGAGTTCTCGTTCTTATTTTGGAACAAATTCTGAAGAGCCATCCACATCTCACATGCATTGTTCTTCCCGGACAAATGAGGTATTAGGGCATCCTTCGCACCATCTAGGATGATCAATATCGCCCTCACATACATATCATCATATATTAACAGCTCCTTAGGGTCGGTTGGCTTCTTGATATCTTTCTCAGTGAACTCCCAGAGCATGTTGACCTAGAAGACCAACTTAATCCTTTCCTTCCAAGGGCTATAGTTGGACAACCCCTCCAACCTGTCCTCATATCGGAGACTTGCCTGCAACTTCGACATTGTAGTGAACCCTTCACTTACAATGTGACTAACTCCCTCTCACGTTGTACTTCGTCATGCACAACTCTGATTTACTTACTTCCAAAGTAGCTTAGACATGCTTTGATACCATGTTGAATTTCCACGACCTTGGGTCTAGGTTAGAGTCTTAAAATTGCTGACACTACCAAACCAAGAATCTCAACCAAAAACTACTTTGTACAATGGAAAAATAAAGCAGTAAATCAAATATCCACAAATATACACATTTTTAAACAAATATTGTACAATCACCAATCTTCATCATATTAAGCCAAATCTGAATAATTAATCCAGGAGGATTCGTTGATTAAAATTGTACAGGTGTTCAAGTGTCATTCAGTATCGATAGTGTTGGTTATGATCAGGTTGTTCAGGCAATGTTCGTAGTTTTTCATGGCGTTCAGTTGATGTGGTGTTGTACCTAGCTGTCGATTTATGTTCATCGACAGTTCCGCCAGGATTGGTCGACGACATGTGTCTTTTCATTCAACTTTGCAAGGTTGGTGTTGACATGGTTGTGTCGTCTGTAGCAGAGGTTTTATGTGTCAAAAAGGTGTCGTCCGAGGCATAAGTTCGTCGTCAAGGTTGTCGTTGCAAAGACAGCTGGAGTCAACAATGTATGTGGGTTTTGTCGTCACTTGTTGTTTTACATCACATTGTGACGAAACATTATAAAAGGATTTTTATATTCTAGAACTAAAATCCTAATCCTACATCTAAGATCAAAACCTATGCCTAAATCCTAACCATGTTCTTCAAATACCTTTCCCTAAGTTCTGAAGCCATGCATAAAATCCTACCCTAAAACCCTAGTCCTAAGTTCTAATCAAACCCATGTATTACAAGAATACATCAAAATATACGTATTAAACACATTACAACTTTAATACATACCTCTTAGCCTAGTCCAATGATTAAACATTATAAATAAACAAAAACTATTAAAAAACACAGTCTAACCATCAACAGACTAAACCACGGCGGAGATGTTAACTGCAACAGAGCAGTGACATGTGATTAGGACAAGGATAAGACGTCAGGGCTTGGGAACCGTTGTCTTGACTGCGTGGGAACTGTCAGTCTCTAACTGCATCGCATATCATGTGAGCAGTTGGGAGGTAACTGTTAACCAAATGGAGTTTAACGAAATTGTGTCGGAACCTTGTTCAATGCGAGCACTGCAGGTTAGACCGTCAGGTTTAGAGTTAACTGTCGGGAAGTAAACCGTAACCATAGCATGTGAGCAGGTAACGATAACCACAGACCAGAACCGCCGGAGGAAACCGTGGGTAAACCTTCTAGGTGGCTGCCAAAGGTTAGACTGCTTGGTCACATGCCAACGGTCCACCCAATCCGCATAGCCAAACTGTTTGCGTTTCAAGATTTATTATAATGTTTATTTATGGGTTTTTGTTACGGCTTGTTTAAAAACTAATTCGATGACTTTGAACCCTTATGCCTAGTTGTCCCTATGCTACTAGACCAACACGAAAACATACCTAGAAGTTAGCACATTCATGCCTAATTGAGCCTAAGGTAGTTTTAGTGCATCTGCAAGCCTATAAAAGGCAAATTTGCTTCTTTGAAGAGGGAGAGTGGTTTACAACTTATTTATGCAGCTTCTGGAGGGATAAAGGTGATTTTGTTTTCAGTGTTTCAGGAGCATCAGGAGTCAAAATCAGAAACCATAAGTGGCGTTGGAAAGCTAGTTCAGAGAGATTTCTGATTACAGAGGTTAGCATTGCTTGTGTGCAAGTTAAGTATGTCCAAATCACTGTGTAATCAACTTATTTCTTCTCATTCCTAATAAAACGGTTGCCCATATTGAAAGCGGACTCGAAGACGTAGTCCATCAAGGACGAACTCCATAATCAATATTGATGTCTGGTATAACTATGTTTTTGTTATTTATACTTCTGTTTTGCATCTTAATTATGGTTTATCAGCTGTTGTAAAGTGTTCTACTCAAGCAGTTTGCCTCGATTTCCATGCTTTCAGTTAACATTCAACTCATTAATTACTAATCAATTCTACATCAACTTTTAGTATATGGTCATTTCAGATCAATAATACAATAGTCTATGGTATACAAGATACAATGAAAAACTTCGCTACAACTTCTATGTCGTATCTTGTCCTCTTGGTCCTTCACTTCCATACTGCTCATTAGCTGCCCCTTAGTCCTTCAAAGGAAAACACATCAAGACTCTAGGAGGGCTGCCACCTAAAACTACTTCATGTCACTTCTGTTGCATGTACACAGGCTCATAAATCGTGCACCAACCAACGTCCATGTATGCTTCTCTATGGCTACTTTGGGTAGCCAACACACTGCCCTCCAATCAGATCAATGGCACCCAATACTTCACTACCGATTCTTCTCCTAGGAAAGACTCTTCGCCACCATGGAAGACCCTCCACATGACATCAACAGGCTACAATGATAACTGATCCAAAATTGATCCTCATCTAGGATCCAACACCTACAAACATTCACCACAATATATACCTTTTTCCCTTATTTGAAGTATGCCCCTCTGCTACAAACTAGGTCATCATGACGATCCCTTTTCCATCCCTTAAACCTTCCCATATTTTCCCCTAAGGACTGTGATTGTCCTTTAGTGAAAGGGTCTCCCTTCATGCTACAATTTTTGCGCAATTTCTAACCCTAAACATGAACTATCCTCCCTATTATGACACTGACTGACTTACAACCCTTCAAACTACTTGTGATAGCCTCTTTTAAGGGTTGTCCCACCACAACAAACCCTTAAACAACTCCCCCTTCCTGCAGCCCTCCAACAAGGCACTGGGATATTACTTCAGCAATCTTAGTGCTCCTGTAATGCCTCCAAAACAAGCCTATGAGGAGCCTCCTCAAATCGGCCTAGCCTATAGCACTCTCGGCCTCCACTACAACAATTTTGGTTCTCAAACAACCCTGAAACATACCTCAAATCAACACGTTGTTCTACCTCCTTGTTGCAGTTAGGGCACAGAAGTATCCTTTCTCCAATGAGCTTCTTGTGAGGTAGGTGTTGCAAAATATGGATACTAAAACAACATCATTTCACCCTTTATTTATATCCAACGAAGAGGCCCAAATGAATTAGTGAAGAGACACATCTATTGAAGGAATTTTACTTCAAGCCTACATGACTTGAAAACCAATAATTACTTGTCAACTTCTACAACTCAGAATTTGACAATTCTTGAAGCGTTGGATTCTCCTTTCCTCCCTCTATCATCTCATGCCATCACATGTAGAAACTTGCTCCCATAATTTCCCCAAACACAATTGGGTGCAAAACCCCATCCTTGGGTTCCAAGCCCACAAGTGAACCTTGTGGCGCTTTTCCCTCCAAACCATGAACTCTAGGGCTTGGAGTACCTCCCAAGATACATAAATAAACACAAGGTAGATAATGAGAGGATCATTCAGTCACAAGAAAGACTTGCTAGGGCATAGGAAAAGCAAGCAAAGTTCAATGCAGCGATCCTTCAAAGTTTGTCAGATTTGCAAAGACAGGGACAACCACAAATCAATCATGGATAAGAGGACATGACGAATGGGGCATATGGTAGCAGTTCCCATGGTGGCAACTTGTCAGACATGGATGACACGGTCATAGGTGGAAGAGGGATGGATACACATAATAGGAGACGTAGTGGTTATGGTTATATTCTAGTTCTAGTTCATATATGCAACTTGGTCATCATCGCTATGAGGGGATTCTTTCCATACAAGTTTAAGAAGGCCAAGCCTCCTACATTCAATGGAGAATTGAAGAAACTAGAGGATGCAGAAGCATGGTTTCTTGGGATGAAGAAGTTTTTCAAGCTACATGAATATACAAAGAACATGAAGGCCCTGATAGCTATTTTCAGTCTCAAGGGAAAGGGAAACATTTAATGGGAAGATGTGAGGTGTGTCAGAGGCATACTGACAAAGGAGATGAGTTGGCATGAATTCAAGAAACTTTTGTGAAAGAAGTATTTGTCAGAGAGACACTATGACGATAAGGCTAAGGAGTTCTATGAGCTAAAGATGGGATCTATGACAGATGAGGAGTATAAGACTAAGTTACTGGAGTTGTTGAGGTATGTGCCTTATCTCAAGGATGAGAAGACAAAGGTTTAGAGAATTATCGGTGGACTCCCATTAGCATTCAAGGAATAATTGAGTATGATGAGCCTCGGTCGCTAGAGGAAGTTATCGGGAAATTGAAGCATTGTTATGAGCAATCAAAGCACAAGAATAAGCCTAGGAATGATTGGAAAGGGGATGGAAAGACTAAAGCAAAGTGGTCATGGAAGTGAACAAAACCTCAGGATGCAGGTGAGAAGGAAAATGTTGATCCTTACAATAAATTTAATGCAGTAGAGAAGGGACATGGACCTCAGCCTAGAGAGAAACATAATAAAGGTAGTGGCAGGGAACCATTGCAGTGTTGGATATGTGGCAAAGATCACTGCAAGAAGGATTTTTGTTGTATCAAGGTGGAAAACCTCAGACATGCAATGCTTAAGAGGCATAGACAGTTGGGGATATTGGCCAAATCATTCCTCAAATCTATACAACATTTGATAACAAGCAGACAAATCACCATGCATCCATTATTGAGATGGAAGGTAAGCTCTGTGATTGAGTTGTTTCCATTTTGATTGACCTTGGATCTAATTATAGTTATTTAACCCTGACCTAGTGGATAAGTGTGGCTTGAGTAAAGAAGTGCATGCAGATTCTTGGTTGGTGCAATTGGCTATAGGTACTAAGAAAAGAGTTCATCATTGGGTAAGAGTTTGTGTATTTGAGCTGAATGGTATGCCTACATTAGTGCATTTGGATGTGCTTCCTTTGGGTTTGTATAATATGCTTTTGGGTATGGATTAGTTGTACCTTGATAGGACTAAGGTAGATTGTTACGAGAAGGTTATCGAGTGCTTGGATGATGATGGAGAGAAGAGAATCTTGCAGGGTAAGAAGAAGCCTACGTCAGTGAGAATGGTTATAACTATGTAGGAAAAGTGCAGTTGTAAAAAAGGGTATGTATTGTTCGCAGTACATGTTTCTAGCGATAAAGGGAAGGATGTTGAGGATGTAGAAGTCTTGAAGAGCTATCCGGTTTTACAACAGTTTTTAGATGTATGTCCCACAAAGATTTCAAAGTTGCCTCCTTATAGGGAAGTGGACTTTTCTTTTGGGTTGGTACTAGGAGCAACACCATCATCAAAGGCACCTTATAGGATGATCACTCCAAAGTTAGTAGAATTGAAGTTGCAGCTGAAGGAAATGCTTGATAAGGGATACATTAGGCCAAGTGTGTTTCCTTGGTGCATTAGTATTGTTTGTGAAGAAGAAGGATTGTACTCTCAGATTGTGTATTAATTACATGCAATTGAACAAGGTGATGATCAAGAATAGGTACCCATCGTTGAGGATCAATGATTTATTTGATCAAATGAAGGGAGCAACAGTGTTCTCGAAGATTGAGTTAAGATCGAGATATCATTAGGTACACATCAAAGAAGAGGACATCTACAAGATAACATTTTGGACCACCAAGTATGGGCATTATGAATTTTTTGTGGCTCCTTTTGGTTTGAATAATGCCCCAATTACTTTCATGTGTTTGATTAATAATGTTTTGCGTCCTTATTTGGACAAGTTTGTGATAGTATTCATTGATGAAATATTGATATATTCTAAGAATGAGGAAGAGCATGTAGAACACTTAGCCGTAGTATTGACATTGCTGAGGGAGTATCAATTGTATGCCAAGCTTAGTAAGTGCAGTTTCTTTTAGACAAAAGTTCATTACTTGGGACATGTTGTTTCCAAGGAAGGCATAACAATGGACCTAGAAAAGATCAAAGCTATCATGGAATGAGAAACTCCTAGGAATGTGGATGAAGTTGGATCATTCAAGGGGTTAGTAGGTTATTACAAACTATTCATTAGGAACTTTTCATGGAGTGCATATCCTATTACATATTTTCAAAGGAAAGAAAATAAATTTGAATGGACAAAGGAATGTGCAACTAGTTTTGAGCAGTTGAAGTAGTTGCTTACAAACACTCCAATTCTAAACATTACAGATCTAGACAAAGAGTTCGTGGTATGTACAAATACTTTCAAGAGATGAGTTGGTGGAGTCCTGATGCAGGAAGGACATGTAGTATGGTATGAGTCAAGGAAACTGAATGAGAACAAGCAAAACTATGTGACACATGATCTTGAGTTGGCAATTATCATTCATTCCTTGAAGATGTAGAGGCACTATCTTCTTGGCAGCGGATTTGTTTTGATGAGTGATCACAATGGGCTAAGATTTTTGTTTGACTAACCTAATTTGAATGGTAGGAAAGCTAGATGGTTGCCTATGCTTAGTGAGTTTGACTTCAAGATCAAGTACATTAAGGGTAAGGAGAACAAGGTTGTAAATGCTCTTAGTAGGAGAGTGTAGGTGAATCAAATAACAGTTATGAATTCATATGGGACAAATTTACAGTATCAGATCTTATAGGTAGGACAATAAGATGACAGGTACCAACAACTTAAGCACAGGTTACAACAACATATTATAGGTGATAAGGATGTGGGTTATCATCTCACGACAAATGGTTTGGTGAGATTGAGAGACATGATCTATGTGTCAGACAACAGTGAGCTCAAGAAGCTTATCATGAGGGAATTTCATGTTAAGTCATATTCGAGTCACATAGGATATCATAAGAATAGTTGTGAATAATTTTTACTATTTGCCGAATCTAAAGAAAGAGGTAGCTGAGTTTGCCATAAGTTGTTTGGATTGTCAATAGGTAAAAGTAGAGTGTAAGCATCTGGGTGGTTTATTACAACCGATTCCAATTCTAGAATGGAAATGGGAGGTCATTTCCATGGATTCATAATAGGTTTACAAAGGAAATCTAGACAACATGATTCCATCATAGTTATGGTTGACAGGTTGACCAAAATAGCTCACTTCATTGTAGTTAAGTATACTAATTCAGCGAGTGAGGTAGCTCAGGTTTTCATCAGGGAGATAGTGAGGTTGCATGGTGTTCCCAAGAATATTGTATTCGACAGAGATGCCAAGTTCACTTCCAAGTTTTGGAAGGGTTTGTTTGTAGGTTTGGGGGCAGAGTTGGCTTTCAGTACAACTTATCATCCACAGACAGATGGAAAAACAAAGAGGGTTAACAGGATTTTAGAGGATATGTTGAGGATGTATGTTATGCACCAATAACGAAAGTGGGAAGAGTATCTTCCACTGGTAGAGTTTGTGTATAACAATGGGTATCAGGAGTCCTTGAAGATGAGTTCGTTTGAGGCACTTTATGGGCAGATTTGTAATACTCCTATGAACTGGAGTGATCCAGTGACAGGTTGTTATTGGACCAAACATGTTTGTAGAGATGGAACAAGAAATGCAGGTTATCAAGAAGAATCTAAAGGTAGCACATGATAGATAGAAGAGTTATGCATATCAACATAGGGTATTTAAGGATTTTCAGGTTGGGGAGCATGTGTACTTGCGCATCAAGCCCAAGAAGAGCTCCTTGAGGATTGGATCGTGTGCCAAGTTGGCACCCCAGTATTATGGGCCTTTCGAGATCCTTGAGAGGATTGGACCAATGGCCTACATAATTGCATTGCCTTCAATGGTGAAATTCCATGATGTTTTCCATGTTTCATTGCTTAAAATATTTGTGAAGGATGTTGATCATGTGATTGACTAATCTGTATTGCAGGTGGAACCAGAAGTAGAATTCCAGTCGGAACCTCAGTGCATATTGCAGTGGAAACAATTCACTTCGAAACTGAGTAATCGAGCAAGTTGAAGTGCAGTGGAAGCACTTTGGGCTTGATGAGGCTGCACGAGAGATGACTGATTAGATGTGGGCTATGTATCCTTCATTATTTGTTGGTTGAGGAAAATGAGTTTTTGGTATATGTACATATCTATGTATGGTTGTTATTGTAAAACCATAATGAGCTATGTTATAAAGCTCCAATAAGTGGTATGATTGTCACGTTTGTCATGTTGGTCATGGTTTTCAGCAATTGTTTATTGTAAATACCGCGTCGAGCATTGTTATAAAGCTCCATGGGCAGTATGTTTTGGTTTTCAGCGGTTTTACTTGTTATAGGTGTCATAGAACACCGAGGATGGTGCTCCTCTAAGGGGGAGGGGTTTGTAACATCCTTGGGTTAAAAGTTCATGTAATAAAGGTTAATAAAGGCAAAATAAGACCAAGGTCATGGGACACATTTTCCAAGTTAAATGGTGGTGAAAACATCTTAGTAGGTGTCACATTCGGTTTATTATGGCGTTAGAGAAGGAAAAAAATACATTAATTGACATTTATTTATGAAAATAAAGGAAAATAGGAGAAAAAGGAGATGAAGGATCATAAATTTGCATGAGAGGGAAATTGAAGGAAAATGAAGAAATTAGAGACATAAATAATAAAAAAGCATCAAAGGATCAATTTGGAGTCTTTTGTTAGTTTTTCTTTGGAATTAGTTTCAGAGAGAGGGAGGAGCACCAAGAGGAGAAAGCAAGCAAGCCAAGGAAATATAAGGAAAGCAAAGTGATCCAAAATGGATCCAGTTTTGCCTCTAGATCAAAGCCTTCAAATGTAGATGGAAGTAGGATCAAGTCAAAGTGCTCTTCGATACGATCCTAATGGTGCAAACGACGCATAAATCCGAGTCTGGATGAAAAATTTAGAGCGAGTCAAAGTTTCTCGGAAAATTAGGGCAAAAGTCAAAAAGTCAAAGGTCAACGGTCAACCAAGTCAATAGGATGATGTCAGCAGGACATGTGTCATCCTGGGAATACACCACTTGTCTAGGATGATGTGAGCAGGTTAATGACGTGTCACAATGTGATTGGTTAATATGGGCCAATCTGGGGCTGACACGTGGCAGCTTGTATTTTGCCCAATGTGGCCTTATTTCCAAAATTTTGGAGACCAGGGAGGATCGAACCCCTAACTTCCTCGAAGGCTGAGTTTTTGCCAAAAGGGCTGCACCGGACGGGCTATGGTGGATCTTATGAGGGTTACAAATGATATTTTATTTATGGTGTATCGATAGGGTTGTCGGAATAAAAGGCCAACAACCGCGGTCAACCCACTGGCTGCCAGTCCTCTTGGCGATTTATCCCACATGCAACGAAACGTATTAACCCACATACCATATATATAATAATAGAACCATATATCAGCAACGATAAGTGGAACTATATCGGACCGAACCATAATCTATGTATATCCAATGTAAAACACCAGTGTCAGGCGAGGGTTTCGACCCGTCGACCTCCAAATTTAAATACCAAAGCCTTCACACATTAAGGCTAACCAACATATCACATGTTCGGGCTTGAAATAGAGCCGAACCAAATTTTTATTAACCTATTGCAGAGCCGAACCCGCCAAAACTAGGGCGCGCAGACCGAGGTGGTTTCACATCACAAAGGGTGGTTTTTGTCAATGGAAAGTGGTTTTGCAGAAGGCAGAGGTGGGTTTGCACATTCTAGGGGGTGTGGAGGCCACAATGGCCAAATATGGGCAAGTTTATACTTGTTTGACTCAAAATTTCGAGTTGAACGCAATAGTGAGATCCCTTTTCTCATTTGAGTCTTTGTTTTTGAGCTCATGTCTGTAAAAGCATTTTGAAGGCTAATAAAGCGATCACACTAGAATCTAAGGACTCGGAGAGGTAGCCAGGAAGTCTGGTGAACTCCGTTATCAGATTATCGATGTGTTGAAGCATATGTTTATATTTCAATTTGCTTATGTCTTTATGTTATTTGCAATCTTTTTGATCCATTGCACCAAGTAACATAAGAGAACTTCACATAAAGTCTATAATACCTTTTTCATTAACGAATCACAAAGGAAGGAAAAGGGCTAGCAAGGAGAAGTTTGGATCAACAACTTCACCAAGAAGATTTTGCATGTAACAAGTTACATGTGTGATTTCCGAGCTGATGTGTGAATGCATGGTATATGCATTAGTTTATTTGGTTCATTTGATGTCACTGGCATGGGTTTTTCCTGGTTTTGATGGTGGTTTCAGCCTAGTCCAACCTTTCCATTTCCTGGATAGCTATGATGTGATGGGATTATTTTCTGGTTGAGCTTTGGATTGTTGTAAGGTTTTGGAACCAGGTGAGGTGGTTTAAGGAAACTTCCTAAGGGTTGGGGGTGGAGGTGGTTTAATCTTTGAGAAGCCCCTAACATGTGAGTGAAGACAGACAAATTCCTCTAGGTAATGGTGAAGAAATTTTGAGGCATCTAAGCTTGTTTAGGCTTCGTGATCTCTTGATAAGTTTCGGTGAGATTATGGTAGCCTGAGGGTGGAGGTGGTTTAATCTCTGGGAAGCCTTGGTTGTTTATGTCTTGAGATCCCACATTCATGCTTGGAATATGGCATGGGGGTGATTGGCTGAAAGAAATATTTGTTTCAGCTCAATCTATGGTCAGTTGGTACGCAAAAGTCCATGATTTGGTTGGATTTTGCATCAATTAATAAGAGCTATTTTTCTATTGTATTCTAAGAGCATTTATACTTGATATTATGATGATTCAATAACTGTTATGTCATGGTTAATAATCTGGTTATATGTTGGTTATAAACATGGATCTCTAATGTGAATATGATGGTTAATGAGTGCATGATCTAACAAGTATAATTGCAGCTATTATGAGAAGGCATTAGACCTTCTTGGTGATTCTCAAATATTTTTTCAGACTTCGATGATCATATATGCATTCATGACCTATAGCTTACATGTTCATTATATGTTTGACAAAATGACTATCATGATTAGGCCTGGTTAGGTCAAGTTCTTGTTCAATTTTGATATGTTTAGCATCATCCTTATGTTATTTATCATTATGAGAAGTCTCTAGCAGTTATGGGCAGGGGTGTGGAGGCTGCCTTGGAATTGTGGCTCAGATCTCAGGACCGCAGGCACTAAATTGAGCAATTTAGGTCACAACTGCATGAAGCGAGGCTTGTGAGTGCTTTTGGAGGCCTTCAACTACATGCCGAGAGTGTCAAGGGTGTGATTGGTAGTCTAGGTCACTGAAACAAAGTTCCAACTCAGGGATTGACCAGTTGGGGGAAGAGAGAGAGAGACAAACACACACACACACAGATAGAGGGGGGGCAATCTACATCTCAGTATGAGGGAAATTTGTAGGCATAATGTAATGTAAGTACGTCAACATTTTTTAAATGTCAATATATATATATATATATATATATATATATATATATATATATATATATATATATATATATATATATATATATATATATATATATATATATATATATATATATATATATATATATATATATATATATATTATATATATTATATGCCTTGTGTCAGTAAGATAAAATTTGATTAAATTGAAAATTATATCTTATTCAACAACAACAACAACAACAATCTAATTTAAAGGTGAATACCAATCCATATTTCTTAATAATCATACAAAACCCATCCTAAAAACACACATGACATGTTTAACCAAATGAGCCTTTTCTGTAAATAAAAATAATAAAATTTTTAAATTAAAATTAATTTAGAAAAATATTCTAACAAAAACACCACCCTCATGAAAAATAGTCAAATGAATACCAATCCATATTTCTTAATAATCATACAAAACCCATCCTAAAAACACACATGACATGTTTAACCAAATGAGCCTTTTCTGTAAATAAAAATAATAAAATTTTTAAATTAAAATTAATTTAGAAAAATATTCTAACAAAAACACCACCCTCATGAAAAATAGTCAGGTGAATACCAATCCATATTTCTTAATAATCATACAAAACTCATCCTAAAAACACACATGACATGTTTAACCAAATGACCCTTTTATGCAAATAAAAATAATTTAAATTTTTAAATTAAAATTAATTTAGAAAAATATTCTTAGAAAAACACCATCCTCGTGAAAAATAGTCACTACGTAAAAATACAAATATTTAATTATCCAATAAACAAAATTATTTTTTATTTGATTTGAATACAAAATTCCTTTTAAAGATACCTAATAAACGTATATGAATTTTTGTGTTTAATAGTCACTATGTAAAAATACAAATATTTAATTATCTAATAAACACTTTTTTTTTTCTTTTTTTTTTTTTGATTTGAATACAAAATTCCTTTTAAAGATACCTAATAAAAGTATAAGAATTTTTAGTTTTTTTAATTTTTTGTAAGAACATGAATTTTTAGTTTTTTAGTTTTTTGTAAGAACATGAAAATGACTTATTGTTATAAAATTTTAATGGGTTTAATGATTAAGAATATGTGCTTTCCTATATGATACCATAAATTCAAATATACAAAAGTCCTCAAACAAAAGATATTTTCACACACCAACTTACTATGTATTGTGGCCATGAACTTAAAAATAAACTATTACTGTTACTGGTGTATCCTTATAAATTAAAGGATGGTAAATTAAAAAAAATCATAAAAATTAACTTTATATATACACATTTAAAAAAACATAGAACTAGATTCTTAACCATGGAGATTCACCCTACTTTATTATGAAGATTCTTAATTTGTGAATAGGTTTTGTTGCAATTTCATGGACCAATACTATGGCTTATCAATACCATATGCCCAAAATCATAATTCATTTCATATTACACATTTTCATATGATATATTTTTTTAATTAATCAATTTAATTAGCATACCCTCAAAAGAAAGACAACACCTAATATAAAAAAGTTAAATTTTGATAATGATTATTTTTTTTATTATATAAAATAATAAAATACAAAATTAACAATTCACTTAAAACAAATATTGTGCCTCTCACTTAAATTAAAAAATTACTAAAACTTACTAAATTTTACACATAATAATTTAAATAATACCAATTTATAATTTAATTGATATTTTAATTTCTATTATTTAAAATTCAAATATCAAATAATTAATTAAATCCTATTAGATAAATTAACTTAAAAAATAACAGTAATGCAAAACATAACATTAACGCATTTTCTCTCTTTCAATCTCTATTATATTGCATTATATATAAGATACACACTTCAAATTTATTTATTCAAAGTTCAATTACCTTTTAATTTAAAACATGTACGCTATTATCCAAAGCCTCTTATGAAGTTCCCACAAGTTGGGAGAAACAATTACTTCACGTGGAAATTTTTGGATTTTTCGGTGCCAAAATTTGGTGGATAAATTTGAGATTAAATTTTGATTTGTGTTATTTAAACTAGTTTTTTAACTGTATAAATAACACTCTGAAAAACTCCTAGGACGCTTTGATTATGCAGAGATTACCCAAACTTGTGATTTCAATAAATTACTGCCAGATTTTAGAAAAATTTGACAAAAAAACCTAAAAAAAACTATTAAAAAATCGCCATCAGCAAAACTCCATTACTTTTAAGCTCTGAAATCTTATTTCTCTCTTCAGATAGCTCATGAAAACCTTTGATAAAACATTGGCTTGGCCCTCGTTGTTTAGATATCTAAAGTTAGCTAGCTTAGGAAACACAGAGCATTTGGCCTCCTTTTCTGAGTGTTAAAATGTGAAAATCATTCCATAAACGTGCTCCACATGATGCCAATTTCACTACTACAAAATCTAACTTGCGATCATGTAAGTTAAAAATGGAAAGTAGCATTATTAAATCTAACTTTGACCATGTAAATAAAAATGTGAATTAAAAATTCGCAGTTTGTTTATTCCACTTTTTGTTTTTAAAGGAATTTAACCATATAAAAATAAAAAAAATAAAATAAAACCTAACATTTGTAACTCATGCAAGGGCCTCCCTTACATGAGGCCCATTGGGCATGTCCAATGGGCACCTACTCATAAATCACTCAATTATGTGGAAAGAAATGGTTGGGAATGGTTGTACTATGTTGATTTTCTATGCATTTCTAGGTTGCAATCATTTGAAATTGTGAAATCTTATGGTAAGACAAAGTTTTAAATCTAATTCCTTTGTGTTTTATGACCTGAAGTCACCATGACTGATCAATTGTTTGTGAGTGTCTTTGTTTTTTAATTGATTTTGGTGCTCAAGGTTAATAAAAGTAATTTTGTTTGTTAATCTCACTTGGGAAATAGCTACTATTTCAATAGTATACTTGTAGTTGTGAAGTGGTTGTTATCAAGACAATCAACTGGTTTGTAAATACCATACCAAATATAGATGAATCATATTTTGAATTGAGCAGCCAAAGATCCTATTTATGTTCACTTTTTTCAGAAGCTATTCTATAGAGTGTTTTGATTCACCATTGTTGTGTATATATAGGGTTGTATCTTTTGGGTTTCCTTGAAAACTCCCAAATTTTTGTCTCTGCAATCATTTCAGTGATTTATAACTTTCCTGTTGAATTAGATATGTATTAACATCTCTAATTCAAATTGATTTATCTCAGACAACAAAAGGAGTTGTGATACAACAACAACGACAACATTTTGATTAATGGAGTGGACAAATATTATCAAGAAATTATCTCAAGTGTTTGGCCTTGTTTCTTGTTTTACCATTTTTGATAGGGTTGCAATCAAATCAGATGCTTACTTTGCATTCAAACCAAATGGGCATTCCCAAAAATTATGTAGTTCCAATCCATCAAGCAAAATTCAACAAAGAAATATATGATATGGGAAGTACCCAACACAACAAAATGAACGTTGTTGCTCATCTGAATGCTTTTTGGGCCAAAAATGCAGTTCCCACAAAGAAATCAATGTGTGTCTATGGACAAGAGGAGACAAAATCAAGATTTATTGGACGGAATCTCACATTCTTGGAGCATTTAAACCTTTGATGAAGCAGAGGATCAACAAGTGACAGATGTCAGGAAGCAAAGAAGGATGATTTCTAACAAGGAAACAACGAGGTGTTGTAGGCTCTAAGAACAACACAGAAACAACAAGGTGGTGCAGGCTCTAGAAACAACATCAGTTGGATGGATTGAGAGCTCATGTTGCTCAACTAATAACAGAGAAGGGGAAGATACTGGAGAAATTCAATATTGCTATAAGTCCTAGTGATGGCCCCCTTTTATAACCATACAACCTAAAAAACGCAGGTGTTCTGCTAAGTCTGATATTGTAGGGTCTCATTATGTTCCTTAGTGTAAAGTAACATGTTTCCTCTCTTTAATTGTCATCGTACAATTGTCTAATTGACCAATCTTGTATCATTGTCCTTGAAGATGTTCCTGAGTTGACATCATGCTAACAACACAAGTTTAAACATGTGTCCTTTTTTGATAAGTTCTGGACAAACAACGAAGTTTGGTGGGCAAACATGCCCTTATAGAACACTTTCGGTGTGATAGGGTCGAGATAGACAACGAAGGTTGTGGGGCAAACATGCACTTATAGAACACTTTCAGTGTGATAGGGTCGGGACAAACAATGAAGGTTGTGAGGCAAACATGCCCTTATAGAACACCTTTAGTGTGATAGGGTCGGGATAGACAACAAAGGTTGTGGAGTCAACAATGTTATTGGCTCTATAATTAATGTTTTTTGAAAAGTATAAGAGTTCCACTTAGTGTGATGAGGCAACCTCTAAAATAGAGGGGGCTGATGAAGAGGAGGGGAGTGGATAGATAGATGGAGTAGTGAGGGTGGAGGGTATTCCATGGCTCTCAACACTAGTTGCATTTGTTGCATTTATTTCAATGTAAATGAAGAACGATACGAGGAAAGTAGTTATTTTGATCAACTTATAGAGAATGCACATAAAAAGAGCCATGGAGCTTGATCCATGGTCATGTAAATTAATATTGTTTATTCTCGTATTTAAATAATTTAAATAATATTATAATTATGTAGAGGTATTTTATAGTCTAATATGTTTAGTTTAGTATGTCTGATATGTTCAAAATTAAATATAAAAAAATTAATTAAATTAAAAAAGTAATAGTATTTGAATGTTTTTAATAATATTATAATTATGTAGAGGCATTTATAGTCTAATATGTTTAGTTTAGTATGTCTGATATATTCAAGATTATGTTTAGTTTAGTATGTTTGATATGTTCAAGATTAAATATAAAAAATTAATTAAATTACAAAAGTAATAGAAAAAAAAAATTAATAATAAGTTGGCAATTTGTAATTATTTTTAATAATATTTATAATTATGTAGAAGTATTTACAGTCCAATATGTTTAGTATGTCTGATATGTTTAAAATTAAATATAAAAAATTAATTAATAAAAAAAAAAAAATAAAATAAAAAAAAATATAATAATAATAATAAGTGGGCAAATTGTAATTATATTTTATTAATAAAAATGAATGCAAACATTTATTTGGATAAAAAAAATTTATAGTATATACATATAACATTAAATAGATTTAAATAGCATAATTTTTAACTATAATATTTTATAATGTTTAATTAAAAATAATTAAATTTCATCTATAAAAATGTGAAATAATATAAAATATAAATAACATTAAATTAAGAACCATTTTTACTTAGAAATTAAAATAATCATTCATATTTATAACTATCAGATTTATAAGAAGAGCTTCAGCGTAAATCACATGATAAAGACCTTTGTCGACGCGTTTCGAACCAACCAGTGTGGTTCATCGTCAGGACAAGTTGAGGCAACAGATCCAGCATAGCAAGATAAATAGTCTGAGCAGAGATTCCAACGGCTAATTTAACGGCTCACCTAACGGCTAATTTTACTAATAGACCCAAGTCAAACTTAATTTAATATAATATCGTTATTGTTGTAAATTAATATTATTATAATTTATTTTATGGTACTAAGTTAAAATTAGGTCCAAGTTATATAAATGTATGGAAAATTAAAAATTAATTTTTATAACCTATTTAAACTTCAAATAAATTATTAACCAATTCTATATGTCTTATCATTTAAGCGTTTTAAATATTTTTTTTTAATAGTTTGTTTCGTTTATTAAAATGAGAAGATTGATTTTGTCTTGTAATTAGTTAATATATATATGAATCAGTAATTTTGGAGAATTGTTTTAAATAATATTTAAAATTGAATTACAATGACTATTATTAATTAGTAATTTTGGAGGATTGTTTTGAGCCAGATCTAGAATCAAATTACAATGATTACTACTATTCATCTTAATATCAGATATTCAAATTTTCTTGTTTTTTTTCTAATAGCTTTTTCGTTTATTAAATGAGAAGATTGATTTTGTCTTGTAATTAATTAATATCTATATCTATATATATATATATATATGAATTTTGGAGAATTGTTTTAAATAATATTTAGAATTGAATTACAATGACTACTACCAATTAGTAATTTTGGAGGATTGTTTTGAGCCAGATCTAGAATCAAATTACAATGATTACCACTATTCATCTTAATCTCAAGATATTCAATTTTTTTTTTTTGGACTTATATAAATTACTCGTCACAATTTTCAGCATGTTCAATTTTTTTGCCACACAAATTAACATATCTTCAAAAAAAATTAAATGAAAAAGAAATTAAACCTTCTAACTACCACTCAAACTATTATCCTTTGAAAATCTTCAAAACAACATTAATAAAACTCTCAAATTTATATTTATTTGTTAATAATATAGTAATCTTTATAAAATTAAAGTTGTGATTGGGATAGCTTAGTTGGTTAAAGCATGTAGCTATAAACCAAATGATTAGAATTTATTACCTTTTCGCCTTTAGCTAATTTAGTTTGATGGGAGATAAGCCAATAGCCCTTTCCATTTTTCAAGCACAATTAGTTGCATTAGCTCACTTTTCAGTAAGTTATATATTCACTTATGCAACTTTTTTAATTAATTGCCTCTACATTAGGTAAATTTGGTTAATTCGTCTTCATCCTATTTAGTGACATATGTGTATATCTAATATGTAAATGAGTATGAATAGATTCTATATATATAATTTGGATATCTATCCCCATATATATATATATATTTATATAATTTGGATATTTAGACCCTTATGTCCCAAAGAGTAATTGGAATCAATTAAATCAAACACATTTTTGTATTTTAACCAAATATTAATGAATCTTACTTTTTCTTTTCGGCCAAAAAGATTATCAAAATTTTCAAGATTTTCTCTTCCTTCTATATTCCCATCCTATAAGTACATAGCCTTAAAAAATACTATTAATGAACATTTTTTTCAAAAAAATTTAAATACATATGAATGAAAAGTTTTAACTATATAGGAGTAATTTTCAAGGTTAGAATTTTATTAATATTTAAAAATATTCCAAATTATTAATTATATTTTTTAATCATTTCCCAAATTAAGTTTAAACTTTTAATGAAATTTAAAGTTCCTTTTTATCTTTAAACTCAATAATTAAAAAAAATGTTTTTATAATAATTAAAATAATATAAAATAAATTTCTTATTTAATTTATATTTAAAATATTGTAATATATGTTGTTGGGCATAGGAATAAACATTGATGAGGTGTTGTTAAGGCATTTGTGATGTGAAGGTCACTGGTTCGAAAATCCATGGGCAAAAATTCAACCCATATTAAGGGCAGTATGCCTAGGATGAATGCGATCCCTGGTGATTTCAATGGATTAGATGCCCCTCGATCAGGTTTCGCAAACCAAAGGTTAAGTGTGCAGCTATCTTAGGACTCACACAACTTAGAAAAAAAATAAATATTGTAATATTTACAAAATGACCAAATAGAATTGGTTAGAAGGTTTGACTCTAAATGTTGAGGTTAGCTTTTATTATCTTTTGGAGAATTTTCAAAAAAAATCTGTGTAAGGGATTTCTAATCTGTTCAATATTGGGTGGACACTCCACCCATCATCAAGGATGAGAAAGCATAATGATATCGAATAAGTGCTAAGGAGCATTTATAGAGAAGAATAATATAAATTAATTAAAGGGGATCAAATTTGGGACTAGAAGATTAAGAGAGCACAAATATCAAGAAAATCCAAAAAAGAAGTGGAAAGGCAACAAACTTATAATAAATTTATCAAATAGAAATACAAGGTACAGGGGGTAAGTGACTACATCTAAGTAATATGAAAATTTAATTATCTCTCTATATATGAAAATTATATATATATATAATACAAAAAAGAAAAAATGATGATATGATTAAGAATGGAGGGTTGGAAGAAATGAGGGAGGGAGAAGAAGAAGGGGAGGGAGGAAGGAACAAAAAAGAAAGGAGGGCTGGAATAAAGAATGGAGGGCTAGAAGAAAGAAGGGAGGGAGAATAACTAGCCTCAATCTCCTCCCAATTTTATTTCCCTTCTTTGTTTCGCTCCCTCCCTCTTTTCATCCAACCCTCCTTCATTCTTGCTTCTCGCTCCCTCCTTTCTTCCAATGCTCCTTTCATCCTTTTTTTTCTTCATTTGAACAGCTCTAAACAACAAAATAGAACTAAAATCTGAGCGATAAATCATTTTAGCGAAGCCATAATACATATTCCAATTCCAACAAAACTTCCATGTTCAATTCCAAGTCTAGAAGACAAAAAAACGGAATGCACATAATATATTACATTGCCAAAAAACTGGGCCACGAAAATGGAGAATTTTCCCAGGGACATAAGTGAATTCCATACGGCTCTGGTATAAATCTAACAATCAAAACAACATGCACAGCTAAAGCGGCTCAGAGAAGCAACCACGAGGAACACAGCCTCATAACCATTAACTAAAAAAAAGAAGAAGCCATCACAGGGTTGGCTTCATCGGAACCCGAAACAGGGTCACTTGATAGTGTGCTCATGCGAGTTGTAGCTACAATTCAGGCGTGGTGGCCTGTAGACTAGGGTTCAGATCTAAATTCTACAATCAATAGTAAGTGAAATTTCATCATACTGGAGGAAACCAATATGCCTATCAGCTCATCTCTCTGTCCAAGGCCATCCGCAACCCAGATATAAGGAGCGAGGGTACTTGCGTGCAAGCCATATACCATGGTTAAAAAAATAAATAAATACCTATCCTGTATAAGAAAGGCATATCTGCAAACAAACGACTGTGAAATCAACAAACTAGTTAGTGCCGGGAAAGGAACTGTTAGGTAATTACCTGGGCGATAAGTCCTGGTGGTAGGAGTGGGTTCTGAAGCCTCGGGCGCATGTTCTCTACAACCAAACTCTAGAGCTATGACTGTCCAGCCCTCAGCCAAGGCAGGGGGCGGAGCAAGTTCCAGGTCTTTATGCAAAAGAATGGGACTACAACCCGGTGCCAAGAGTAGTGTAAGTCAGCGAGCATCCATGGCAACCGTAGGATCATCTCCCCCATCTTGTAGCCGTTGATGAATGAAGGATCCCGAGGTGGTAGCTGGAGATTGCCCACACCACGTACCCGGTGGGACAGATAAGTAAATGCTCAATCGATGTTAAGAGTCACCCAAATCAATATGTATTAAACAACACAAAACCTCACTACTGTTAATTTTATACACTTGGAGAGTTCAAGTCATAGAAAACTAAGTGTCCAGCCAAATGGGTGGTAGGTACATCCATAGGACTTTCTTTTATGCAGACTTTAAATACGAGCCATTATGCGAGCATACGTAAGGATATAATTTGCAGATCCGTCAACTGTACAATGAATATTTTTATGTGTTGGCAAACCATGTATATATGTACAGGACCATCAACCATATAAAGCGCACATCTATATGTTGGTAACTATATATTTGTGTATATATATTAAAAAAAAAAATTCACAGTAGGACATATGACAAGTGGTATTAGAGCCCAGTTTCAAAAATTGTGGCCTTTGGGGTAAACACCAGAAGAACAAAGAGACAAAGTCAAATTATTACATGTTTTGCAATTGCAACTCTTCTTATATTTAAAGGAAGGAGTTAATATGTTAGTGCTCCTTTTTGGTTCTGTTCTCAGGCTAAGAGCAGTGGGGGAAACAGAAGACAACCAATATGCGAAGGTCGAGCTGTGCTCCCCATAGGTTTGTAGCAGGGCAGGGACCTGCAACAGACCTTGGAGTTAACCCAGAATTATGGGTACAACTTGGGGAGGAGACACGTAGTATGAATTTAGCAATATAAGAGACAGTATAGGAACTGAAAAAAGAAATGGCCCAATTACGGGAGGATAATGCAAGATTAACCATGGAGCAGGAAAGGATTTTAAAAGAGCCTATCAAACAAACAGAATCAACAACCGCTAAACCCCAGTGCTGAGCAACAAAGAGTGTTGGAAGAGAAAAATCACCACACAGAACCAGAGGAGTCAGAAGGAAGGGATGAAGAACAGGAAGAGCGATCTGATAACGCTTCCGAGCAGCAGACATAAAAAAGGAAACGAATAGAGTTTCAAGGGGAATTCTGTAAGATCAAACCGCCACACTTTGACAGAGAACAAGAGGAAGCAGCTAAGGCATGGTTGATTAATATGAACAAATATTTCCAACTGTACAAATATGATCATGACCTCAAGGCACGGTTAGCCATTTTCTAGTTATAAGGGAAGGCCACCCTATGGTGGGAGGAAGTTAAAATTGTGAAAGGAGTAAGTGAGCAGAATGTTACTTGGGACAAATTTCAGAAATATTTCAAGGAAAGGTACCTGACGGAACGTTTCTATGACGAGAAGGCGAGGGAATTCCATGAATTGCGTTTGGGACAACATACCATGGATGAATTTATTACTCGTTTTACATCATTACTTCGTTATGTACCTTATATCAGCGAGGAAAAGGCTAAAGTACAGAGGTTTGTCAGTAGTTTACCCTCAAATATGAGGGAAATGATTGAGTTGGACAATCCGAAAATAATGGATGAAGTAAAACGCAAAGCCATAATTTGTTACCAGCAAAATAAGCAGAAGGGAGAAGTTCCGGGTAAAAGATGGGCTGTTAAGAGGAACAACAAATTGGTTGGGAACAATAAAGGGAATCGAGGTGGAGGTAGTAAGGGCCTTGCCAAAGGGCAAACCAGTAGAAATTTACAGAAAATCTAGCTTAGATCAAAACCAACTGGTGAGTCAAGGATCAGTGAACCACCTGGAAAATTTGACAGCGAAGGGACAACAAGGCCTCCCATGCAGTGTTGGGGCTGCGGTGGACCTCATTACGTCAAAAACTGCCCACAGCGGAAAGGAGCGGAACAGATTTCCCAGATCCACCAAGCATCGACAGTCGGTGATGCAGGACGTAGTCTGCCAAGGATTAATGCTATCCTGGAAGATCGTCAGGCAGAGTACCAACCAACAATGGTGGAATTCGAAGGTAAAATTTCAAACCGTACTGTCACTATTTTAATTGATCCTGGAGCCACATTAAGTTATATTAGTCCTAAGATTGTGGAGCAATGTAAATTGCAAACTGTTAAATTTAGGAACCCATGGTTAGTACAGTTGGCTACAGGGGCGAAGCGGAGAGTACAGGCTAAGGTTGATAACTGCCCCTTAAAGCTATCAGGACAGTCCATAAAGGCAGATTTGAATGTACTTTCCCTTGGTTCATATGATGTTCTTATTGGTATGGATTGGCTAGAAAAACACTGGTCCCTAGTCAACTGCAAAACAAAGACTATATATTACAGGGATGAGCTGGGAGCAAGGCAAGGAATGCAAGGAATTGAATGGTCTGTGCAGGTTCGACCAATAGCTGCCTCTCAGTTAGCCAAGTGCATTAGGAAAGGGTGTCAGATTTATGCCATCCAAGTAGGCTATGCTAATTTGAAATATAAAATAGCCACTTTGGACAACATCCCTGTGATACAAGAATTTGCTGATGTGTTTCCGGTGGAGATTCCCGGATTGCCACCTAAGAGAGATATAGACTTTACTATTGAGTTGGTACCAGGAGTAGCACCGGTATCCCAAGCCCCCTACAGAATGAGTACACCTGAGTTGACATAGTTAAAAATGTAGTTATAGTTACTGCTAGACAAAAATTACATTCGCCCCAGTGTGTCTCCGTAGGGAGCTCCAGTATTGTTTGTTAAGAAAAAGGACGACACCCTTCGAACATGCATAGATTATCAACAATTGAATAAATTGACCATCAAAAACAACTATCCCCTACCCCGGATCGACGAAATTTTTGATCAAGTGAAGGGAGCAGCAGTATTTTCCAAGATCGATTTGCGATCAAGTTATCACCAAATTCGGATTAAGGAGGAAGACATAGCTAAGACCGCTTTTAGAACAAGGTATGGGCATTACGAATTTGTGGTGCTACCCTTTGGGTTAACCAATGCCCCTTCGACCTTTATGTGTTTAATGAACAACATATTTCATCAATATTTGGATAGATTTGTACTGATCTTTATTGATGATATACTGATATATTCTCGCACGATGGAGGAACACAAGGAGCACCTTAGGCTAGTGCTGCAAACCCTTCGAGAACACCGATTATATGCCAAGTTCAGTAAGTGTGATTTCTTTAAAGAGGAAATACAATATTTGGGGCATATAATCATGAAAGAGGGGATCACAGTGGACCCTGAAAAGATAAAGACCATAATGGAATGGGTTGTACCAAGGGATGTGGCAGACATCCGATCTTTCATGGGATTAGTCGGATATTACAGACGATTTGTAGAAGGATTTTCTAGGGTAGCGTACCCTATCACTTCCTTACAGAAAAAAGGAAGAGCTTTTAGATGGACCCCAGAATGTCAAAAAAGTTTTGAGCAGCTTAAGCATCTGCTCACCACCGCACCCATTCTAAACATAGTTGATCCCAATAAGGAATATGTGGTGTGCACTAACGCAAGCAAAGAGGCTGTAGGAGGCGTGTTGATGCAAGAAGGGAAGGTAATTGCCTACGAGTCCAGGAAACTAAAGGAACACAAGCATAAATATTCTGCGTATGATCTAGAATTGGCAGCTGTTATTGACGCCTTAAAAATGTGGCGACATTATCTTATGGGTAGGAACTTTTTACTATTGACAGACCACCACAGTCTAACCAATTATTTCAGCCAGCCCACCTTAAATGCTAGGCAAGCACGGTGGGTGGATTTTCTAGGCAGTTTTGATTTCGAGATCAAACATTTGAAAGGGAAAGAGAATCGAGTGGCGGACACGTTAAGTCGGAAATTACAATGTCTATATGAAATTTCCTGTAGCGAATGGAAAAGCCCCTTCGAAGAGACGATTAAAAAAGCAGCAAAACAGGATATGGTATATCAGCAAATAAAACAACAGGTACAACAATTGACTAGCCAAGAAAATTAGCCAAGTTACTTAGTAAATGTTATTGGAATCCTGTGTTACAAGAAGAGGCTATATGTACCCAATCAAAACTGCATTAAAAACTTACTGCTGCATGGATTTCATAAAAGTCACTATGCTGGTCACCCAGGATATCAGAAAATGATCACCTCTCTTTGGAAGGAGTATTATTGGCCTGGTATGAAGAGAGGTGTGGTTGAATACTTGGCACATTGTTTGGAGTGCCAACAAATTAAGGCAGAGCATCAACACCCTGTGGGGTTACTGCAACCGTTACCCATCCCGGAATGGAAATGGGAGACCATCTCCATGGACTTCATAATGGGTTTTCCCAAAACAAAGAAAAATAATGATTCCATCATGGTGGTGGTGGACAAACTAAGTAAATCGACACATTTTATACTCATGCAATCGACTTATAGAGCTGTGCAAATTGCCCATATCTTTATGCAGAATATATTTAAGCTGCATGGATTACCTAAAACAATAATTTCATATCGTGACATGAAATTTATCTCGGCCTTTTGGAGAACACTGTTCGGAGAATTAGGAACTCAGTTGAATTTCAGTACAACTTATCACCCTCAAACTAACGGACAAACAGAACGGGTGAACCAGGTGGTGGAAGACATGTTACGGGCATATGTTATGCGGCAACCGACCAAGTGGGAAGATTATCTGCACCTGGTCGAGTTCGCATATAATAATGGTTATCATACATCATTGCAGATGAGCTCATTTGAAGCACTGTATGGGCGAAAGTGCCACACACCAGCAAGTTGGGGTGGGCCGAAAGACCGATTAATGTTGGGACCCGACATGCTTAAGGAAATGGAGGAAATAGTTAAGGAAGTGAGGGTCAATTTAAAGGCAGCTTAGGATAGACAAAAAAGTTTTGCGAACCGGAAAAGAAAGTTTAAGGAGTATCAAGTTGGTGATCATGTATATGTGAGAATCCGAGCAAAAAGGAACACGTTACAGTGGAGCGGGTGTGCTAAGTTGGCACCCCGATTTTGTGGACCCTTTCAGGTCTTAGCAAGAGTTGGGCCAGTTGCTTACTAGCTCGCTCTACCAAGTCACATACGGGTCCACAACATTTTTCATATTTCCTTGTTAAAGAAATACGTTTATGATCGCAAACATATAATCAGATGGTAGGACATTCAGGTCGAACTGGAAGGAGAAGTCTTGGTCGAACTGCTGAACATCCTCGACCAGAGAGAAGTAATGCTGCAGAAGTGAGCTATTACCCAAGTTAAGTGTAGTGGCAACACTTTGGACTTGATGAGGCCACTTGGGAAGATGAAGAGCTAATGAAAAAGGCTCATCTAGGGCTGTTCATGGCCGAACGACATCGGGACGATGTCTAATTTTAGGGTGGGAAGATGTGATGCCCCGGGATAAATGTAAATATTTGACTTTACTGTGGTCAATGGTATGTTGAATTGACTATTATTATCTATTTGGATTTAATAATATTTCCTGTGGTTTTTTTTTTAAAGAAAATGTTTCTTGAAAAGCTGGCAACTTCCCAAGAAGGTGGTTGTTGTGTGTCCCAAAATACCCTAACTGCTTTCCTAATGGGAGGGGTTTTTCTAGAAGAAAAGAAGTAGGAAGGGGGTTCTGCGCTGTAGGGACAGGCAGAGGGGAAGAAACACACATAGAAAAAGGGCTAAGTCTGGTGATGACCAGATAGCCAAGCACAAAGGTGCAGCGACTTGCTAAGGGCAGTGGTCCAGCAAGGGAGCTAGGGGGGAGATTCTGGTCCTGGAGGACAAATCTCAAGGTTGGGTGGCATATTGGAAGTGGGAGAACAGTGGAGGCCCGACTTCTGGAGTATTTATAAGTTACAGTAGTGTAGGTAAGTGAGTAAACATGTGTAAGCAACTATGTAAGAATATTAGAAAAAGGTAAATGTACTGTATAGAATTGACAACTACTGCTAGAAAACCCAGAACTTGCTGTTGTCACCGAGATTGTGTTAACTGAAGGCAAGATCACACATAGAATGTATTTCCCTACTGTTTATTAATTGTTGTTTTAAAAACAAGAGAATAGTGGTAGTGATATTTGAAACCTCCACAAAGGTGGGCAAATGTTATGGATGTTATAGAGCGGTCACAGTTGATAACTGTAGTCGGACTATTCCTAAATATGGGACTGTATAGCAGGGTGGAAAAGAACTGTTAAAGCTTCTCTGTTAAACACCAATAGCAAATGAGTTTATGCAATATTTAGTGTAATAATTAACAAAAGTAATAGGGTTCATATAATGTTATAAATCCCTTTCCACGAACAGTATGGAGCTAAGCGCCTATTGTTTCCTTAGAAAATAAAAATAGAAGAAATTTCCGGTTGGTTCCTTCATGAGGTACTCCCCTGGTTTGACATTTTGAGCATTTGAGCCCTTGTGGGTTGGGTCGGATTGGAAATTCGTGAACTCTGATGGTAGAAGCCCCATGGAATGGGGAGTGAAACCGATGAAAATCCTCTGCAAAATAGGACGAGAGCAATAAAATTCCACACAAGGGAAATTCCCGATATCAGGAATGGGTGAGGTCCCAGTTCCGTGGATTACATTGCATGCACCCACACTGGGAAACACTGGCCTAGGAAGGTGTTGAACTCATGGGACGGGGTTTCAGGTCTTGGACGCACTGATACAAGGCTTCCGGAAGGATAGGTTCAATGGTTAGGAGGGGCAGGGCCGTAACCCTCGAAACCCTCATGCGGAGCCAAACCCCAAATTGAGTAGAGGCAGTAAATACATTTGGTTGGATTAAAGAAAACACGAAAAATGACATAGTTAAACATCGAAATCAATTGTTCCGGATGAAACGTAAAATTGGAAACTGAATAAATATATACACTGCTGTACAGAGCCATGAATTTAGGGAGCTGGAACAACTCTAAATAACCAAATAGAACTAAAATCTGAGCGATAAATCATTTCAGCGAAGAGATAATACATATTCCAATTCAAACAAAACTTCCATGTTTAGTTCCAAGTTTGGAAGACAAAAAACGGAACGCACATAATATATTACATTGCCAAAAAACTGGGCCACGAAAATGGAGAATTCGCCTAGCGTCATAAGTGAATTCCAGATAGCTCTGGTATAAATCTAACAATCAAAACAACATGCACAGCCAGAGCGGCTCAGAGAAGCAACCACGAGGAATGTAGCCTCATAACCATTAACTAAAAAAAGAAGAATTCGTCGCAGGGTTGGCTTCGTCGGAACTCGAAACAAGGTCACCTGATAGTGTGCTCATGCGAGCTGTAGCTACAATTCAGGCACAGTGGCCTGTAGACTAAGGTTCAGATCTAAATTCTACAATCAACAGTAAGTGAAATTTCATCATACCGGAGGAAACCAGTATGCCTATTATCTCATCTCTCCGTCCAAGGCCATCCGCAACCCAGATAGAAGGAGCGAGGGTACCTACATGCAAGCCATATACCATGGTTAAAAAAATAAATAAATACCTATCATGTATAAGAAAGGCCTATCTACAAACAAACGGTTGTGAAATCAACAAACTAGTTAGTGCAGGGAAAGGAACTGTTAGGTAATTACTCGGGTGATAAGTCCTGGTGGTAGGAGTGTGTTCTGAAGCCTCGGGCGCATGTTCTCTGCAACCAAACCCTAGAGTTGTGACTGTCTAGCCCTCAACCAAGGCAGGGGGCGGAGCAAGTTCCAGGTCTTTCAGCGAAAGAATGAGACTACACCTTGGCGCCAAGAGTAGTGTAAGTCGACGAGCATCCACGGCAATCGTAGGATCATCTCCCCCATCTCATAGTCGTCGATGCATGAAGGATCCCGAGGTGGTAGCTGGAGACTGTCCACACCACGTACCCAGCGGGACAGATAAGTAAATGCTTAATCGATGTTAAGAGTCACCCAAATCAATATGTATTAAACAACACAAAACCTCAGTACCGTTAATTTTATACACCTGGAGAGTTCAAGTCATAGAAAACTACGTGTCTAGCCGAATGGGTGGTAGGTACAACCATAGGACTTGCTTTTATGCAGACTTTAAATACGAGCCATTATGCGAGCGTACGTAAGGATATAATTTGCAGATCCGTCAACTGTACAATGAATATTTTTATGTGTTGGCAAACCATGTATATATGTACAGGACCGCCAACCATATAAAGCGCACATCTGTATGTTGGTAACTATATATCTATGTATATATATTAAAAA
>APFE030061143.1:41482-61630 GCA_000404065.3 Pinus taeda | reverse complement strand
TATATATATATATATATATATAGAGAGAGAGAGAGAGAGAGATTCTCTTTGACTTATACCTCTATTTTATAAGCTTTTGTCGTGCTTTCTCTTTTTGGATTCTCTTGATGTTTATGCTCTCTTAATCTTCCAGGTCCCAAAATTGGTGATTTTTAATTAATTTAATTAATTCATTCATTTGACTTTGATATAATTAATTTTATCCTTTAACATTTATTCTTATTATTCCTTAATAGTTATATTTTATTATTCTTCTCTATAATTCTCCTTAGCACTCATTTGATATCATTATGCTTTCTGGTTTTTAATGATGGGTGGAATGTCCATCTTAAACATTGCATGAATAATAAATTTATTACACATTTTTTTCCAAAAGTTCTCTACAATATAAATAACTATGAAAATATATAATCATTTTTATTATTATCCTTGCCACATGACCGATGCTATACATAATAGATCTCACATTTAACCATCTATTAATTCATATTTGACTAAGATTTCCAAATAAAAATAATTTTTTTTTTTTCAATTTTCAATTTTCAATTTTTAAAAGTATTTACGGGGCTTCTCAATGAATCAATCTATAGTATTTTTCATACTATTCATGAATGAATCTCCATATATCAATATCTCCATCTTTAAAAGGTTTCAATTATAATTAGCACAAATCTAAACTTTCACACGTACACAAATGTTTATATATCAACCTTTAAGTATAACAAAGATCGTATTGATGCACGCACTAGATTTAAATAAATAAAGTTATTTTTCTTAGTGATGGAATGAACTAAAATTAAAAATATAGTAATTTATTTTTACTATTGCATATGTGTTGTGCCGAGATTCCGGCTATAAATTAATTTATTTTTACCATGTCACATATAATTTTTTTCATTGTTGCCTATGTGTTGTACTAGATTTCCTTGATGATAAATTGATTTATTTCTATAATGATAAATTAATTTAATTTTTTAGTGTCGAGATTTCTTTTATTATAAATTAATTTATTTATTAAATTGAGGCTTTTGTGTTCCATATCAAGTTTATGATAGATTTTTCGGCATAAATCGCATGGTATTCTAGTTTACGATAGACAAATAAAATACCATGTGATTTATGCCGAAAAATCTATCGTAAAAATTAATTTATTTTTACTATGGATGAGAAGAGTTAAATATAATTAATTTATTTTTAATATGCATTTATTTAGGAATTCACAGTTTACAAACTTTACAATCTCGTCTAGACCAATTGTCAAATAATAGAACTTCCTTTTTTATATACTTAAAATCAAATACTTTTTAATAAAATCACAAATTTTAATAGAAGATATTGTTATTCTTCATTTTGAAATGCAATTTAATAATTTAGTATATTTAGTATTTTAATATAATAATAAAGTTGATTGGAACATTATTATAGCAATACATAAATCTCTAATTATGCATTTTTAAAATGGTTCGTACATCATATTAATAGTTTATTATGCGTTAGTTTTCAAAGTATCTTTATCAAATAACACACCAAATTTGAATTTAATGCTGAGTTGAATGGCATAATTATTAATATTATTAATTTTCATGTAATTAATTTTATAATAAAAATCTCATTGGTTCCATGTGTGTGTGTGTGTGTTTTTTTTTTAAATTGATGAAAGACAAATATCCAATCATATTTGCAAATAAATAATAAAGTTGCACATGGAAGAACATGATAAGCGAATACAAATCTCTATTTGTATATTCTTAAAACAGGTGAACATGCTAAGCATATATGTTTGTGATAAATTTTCGTTCATGATTAATGAAGAACATGAAATAATATGCGATGAATTCAATGGTTTTTGTCAAGTATTAAATAATACGCATAAGAAAAAAAAATCTTCTTTATTTTTACACACAATCCACAATACAAGGGGAAAAAGCATTTTAAATTGAGCCTAACTATCAAAATATATGTCATAAATAGTTGGTTATTAATTTTCAAAGTTCAATAATTAAGCTAAGTGACAAGGAATGCTAACTATGCAACTTTGTCTTTTCTTATAATAAATATTTGATCAACATTTTTTTTTACAAATTTGCATATAGTTGATAAGTTACTTTTTAAATTTTAAATTTTATAAATATTTAAAATGATTATTAATCAATTTTATGTTTCTTGTCATTTTGAAGTTTAATCTAGACCTTTTTTAAGAGTTTTTTTTGTAGGCTAGGGCAGGACTCTCCAATTTACATATCCATTAAGTACCCCTCAACGAGGGAAGGGTAGCCCAAGATTTGAACCCAAGACTTCCGGTTCGGTGAGACTTCATTTCCACGGCCATTGTCGCTTGAGCTACCCCATGTGGACGACCTTTTTTAAGAGTTAATTTTTAGAACATAATTATAAAAAATATAATATTTTGTCTTTACATACAATTTAATATGAAAATATAGAAAAATATCAATAAATGTATATCAATAATTTTAAATACCAAAGCTTTTAGTCTTCTTTAAAAGCAATTTAAATTTAAATTTATCTTATAATCAATAGTTATTATTCAAATCATCATTTTTTTTTTAATTAAAATTTTCACATTAATTATAATTTAAAAACTTTTCATATTCAATAGAATTTTGACAAATAGTGTTGAAAATAACAACAAGAAATGTTAAAAATAACATTTAAAAATTCCAATTTAATTTGTGCTTGAATTAAATTGAGAATTAAATTGTAATTCTATTCTCATTGCAACTTGTAGTAGTTAACTAAGTTAAGTTGACTTAGTTAGCTTAGGAAATTCGAGTTGAAAGACTATCTGGACTCATGTAAGTGTGATCACTAAGTTTTAGGCGTCCAGATTGAATTCATTGGGTTGTAATTAGATAACTCAGTTGAACTGAGTTATAGTCAGTTAAACTAGTTCTAATTGTTGGAGGAACTAGTAGAGGTCTAGTAGTGAGTTGGTGCACTAGTGCATCCTCAATGCCACACTGGCTAACTAAAAATTTGTTCAAGAATAACTCATGCATGTCAATTCTGAAGAAGACCTAGTTGAGACTAGAGTGCAGGGACAATGTACTATCAGTTGTATAATTTTCCGAGTTGTACAGATGGTGCATGTAATTAGTTGAGGACCTAAGTTTGGATTGTGAATTTATGGAAGAAGGATTTCCTCATTAAATAGAGGCTAATTTCTCTAGGACTTGCACAAGAAAGTAGTGGCTTGGAAGGCAACAAAATAGGCCAAGTGTTGGATTGAGCTAGATTGTCAGCAGAGAGTTAGATTATACTTGTGCAAGAATTGTTCAGGAGGAACACACGTTGTATTTTCTTCTAAGATCTTATGGTTAATGGAATATAGATAGTCGGGGTTTTTAGCAGTTGCTTTCCCCAGAGAAATATTGTGTTATGTGCCATTGATATTCTTCCTCTTTTTGCTTATTGTTTTCATCGATCACTTTTGGCTTTCGTTGAAGAGTAGAGTAGATTCATGTCTTATGTTTTAGTATATCACATGAACGTCGAATCTACATAGAAAATATCTACATGGTATCAGAGCTAGATTCATAGTAAAAATCTGCACGGTATCGGAGTTGAAGACAACATATAAGAGAAGAATTTGAAGTTGTCCTTGTAGATTGATGGAGCTCTAGTTTAGGACAGATCCACAAGACCCTATGTGCAGACTTCTTAATGGAGCTAGAAGGGTACTAGTGGGCAGATTAAGGAGAAATAATTTTTTTAATGGCGAGTTTGCAGAGCATATTTGAAAATTTTTGTTGAAAAAAAAAATAGTAGATTTGAATTCCTTGCGAAAAATACCCAAATTAAAAAAAAATCATCGGAATCAGAGTTCAGATGAGGGAGATATTGCCGATTTAAAATAAGTTTTTGTTTTGTTTTTGCTTTTGTATTTTTTTTTAAATTTTTTTTTTTTTTGTTTTTTGTTTTTAGAAATATTTTTAATAGCGGATGTGCGACTTAAGAACCTATATGCAATTAAGGTACAAGATGCATGCAAAGCCTTGAGGAGAAAGGCAAAGGTTAGAGACTTGGTGGTTGAGAGGGAAAGTGAATTACCTCTCAACATGCAACCCCTGAAGAAGCCTCAGAAGCTGTCTGAGAAAGTTGTGAAACAATCACAACTAGAGAAGTAGAGAGGAGACCGAGTGGAGACATCCACTCAAGCAGAGACCTCTAGTAGGGGGATATTTCGAGACAGGTGGGCAGAGGGAGCACATGCAGCCATACCTCCAGGTGAGAGGTGGGGCGATGTGAAGTGATAGCCCCCAAGAGTGCCAAAATTTGGGTAGGGTCCATTGAGGTGTGTTTTATCTCATGGATCATTACCTTGCTCGAAGAGCCCACAATACATAGTAGCATGATAGATCAATAGTGGTTGATGCAATCAGATATCAGAGTGACAAAGGAAGAGGCTAGAAACATTCATATACTGGAGAGCACAGAGTAGAGTTGACAACAATGCAGAAAGGCAGAGTCATCAGAAGCGCAAATTTTTCGGTCGACAGAGGCATAACTAGTAGCAATGAGAGACTTTGATGACAAATGCATCATACTAATTCAGGTTGGCTGCTTTTTGGTTGCAAATGGTGTAGTAGCAACAACAACAGTGACAAGAGTTGCATGTAAAACATTCCGAAGGTTCAGGATCGGGATAGAGTTAAATTCCTTTCTTGTTGAGAGGGAGTGTTGAAAATAATAAGAAGAAATGTTAAAAATAACATCTAGAAATTCCAATTTAATTTGTCCTTGAATTAAATTGAGAATTAAATTGTAATTCTATTATCATAGCAGCTTGTAGCAGTTAATTAATTTAACTTGACTTAGTTAGCCTAAGAAATTTGAGTTGGAAGTCTACCTGGAATCATGTAAGTGTGATCCCTAAGTTTTAGGGGTCCAGATTGAGTTCATTGAATTGTAATTAAATAACTCAGTTCAATTGAGTTATAGTCAGTTGAACTAGTTCTAATTGTTGGAGGAACTAGTAGAGGTCTAGTAGAGAGGCACTAGTGCATCCTTAGTGCCACACCAACTAACTGAAGATTCACTCAAGAATAACTCATGCATGTCAATTCAGAGGAAGACCCAGTTGAGACTAGAGTGCAAGGATAGTGTACTATCAGTTGTATAATTTTTTCGAGTTGTACAGATGGTGCATGCGATCATTTGAGGACCTAAGTTTGATTGCACAATTATGGAAGAAGGATTTACTCATTAAATAGAGGCTATTTCCTCTAGGAATTGCGCAAGGAAGTAGGGGCTTGGAAGGCAGTAGAATAGGCTAAGTGTTGGATTGAGCTAGCTTGTGAGCAATGAGCTAGATTATAATTGTGCAGGAATTGTTCAAGAGGAACACACATTGTATTTTCTTCTCAGATCTTCTGGTTAATGCAATATAGATAGTAAGGGTTTTTAGCAGTTGCTTTCCCCAGAGAAATATTGTGTTATGTGCCATTGATATTCTTCCTCTTTCTACTTATTGCGTTCATTGATCATTTTTGGCTTTCGCTGAAGAGTAGAGTAGATTCTTGTCTTGTGTTTTAGTGTATCACATGAGCTATTGAATCTACATAGGAAAACCTACGAATAGAATCATTGTTTATCATTCATAAGTAAGAGTTATATGGTAATTCTTAGAAACAAAGTATGTAAATGTTAAAAAAAAAACTTATTGTTTAATCAATTATTCTTTATTGTCTACACTAGCTTAGTAAGTTGATAAAATAAGAATATCTTTAGGATATTAATTATGGAAAAATTCATTATTTATTTGTAAAAGGGAAGTTGGATGATTCTAGGTTTTATTGTAAAGACTAATTAAATTATTCTTCAAACAAAATTAAGTCAACTGGCTAATATGGACATCTTACTTTGGAAATTGTATGAACATTAATCTGTGATAGTGAACTATATTCAACATAGACATCTTGTTTTTGAATTATATGTACATTAATCAACCATAGTCAACCATAGTCAAGAAAAAGTCAGTCATAATCAATAAAATCCCATCATAATTAACCATAGTCACCATGGGTAACATGATCTGGAAATTGTATCTACAAAATCAAGAATAGTCGATAAATCAACCACAATCAACAAAATTTAACAATACAAAACTATAGTTAATGTGGGCATCATAGTCAAGAAAATCAACCATAAACAACTCTAGTAAATATGGGCAACATGTTTTGGAAATTATATGTACAATAGTCATCCATAGTCAACAAAAGTCAATGATAGTAAACTATAGAAAACATGGTCTTCATGTTCATCCATAGTCAACTATAAACATCATGCCTATAATCAACATAGGCATACAAATTAATATAATTATTAAACTTAATATCCGTAGTTAACCATAGTCAAATATAGTCAAAATAGACATAATTATTTTGTAATTATATGTACATTAGTCAACCACAATTAATGTAAGTCAACCATAATAACCTATAGTCAACATGAGCTTCATATATTGGAAATTATATCTACAATATAGAAGATAGTCAACAAAAGACAAATATAGTCAACTATAGCTAACATGGAAATCATTTTCAACCATAATCAATTATCGGGATCATGCCTATAGTCAACATGGGCATACACATTCATAAATTTAACTCAAATAACTCTATATAATAAATTTAATATTTAATAGTTAATATATTATTAATGTGAATGTAATTTTAGGTGTTTTGATATTAACTTTTAATATAAATTTTATAATTGTATTATAACTTAACAATATAATCCAAATATTATACTTTATAATGTCTGCAATAGAACTTTAATATTGTTTACAATGTAGATGGTATCATAATGTGTTCAACAATAAATAATATCACAATGTAATGAACAACGAACATTGTGACAATATGATCAATAACGAACAATGTTACAATGTGATGAGAATAGAAAAAGTCACAGTGTGATGAATAGAAAACATTGTCATAATGTGATGAACAAGGAATGTGATTGCAATATGATGAACAAGAAATATCACTACAATCTGAAGAAAAACATAAGTCATCATAATGTGATAAAAAATGAAAGTCATGGCAATGTGATGAACAACGAAATTCATTGCAATGTGATGAACAAACATTGTGACAATGTGACGAACAACAAAAAAGTTATAGTGTGACAAACAACAAATGACATCGCAATGTGATGAACAATGAAAGTCAATGCAATGTGATGAACATTGAAAGTTGTTCCAATCTCATGAACAACAAAAGGCATCAAAATGTGATGAATAATAAACATCATTACAATGTGCAGAAAAGAACAATAAATGTTCTTGCAACATGACAAACAATAAAAAACAAACAATCACAATGCGACAAACAATGCAGTATTGCAACAAACAATAAATTTCATCACACTATAATGAACAATTGATGTCGTAATATGCCAAGCAATAAATGTCATCACAATATAATGAACAATTGATGTCGTAGTATGCCAAACAAATGGTGTCAACATGATGAACAATAAACACTATTGCAATGTGATAAACAATAAATAATCTCACAATGCGATGAAATATATATATATATATATATTTATATATATATATATATATATATTATATATATATATATATATTATATATATTAATTTAATTTAATTTAATTTAATTTATTTTTTATTTTTATTATTATTTATTTTTTAATTTTTATTTTATTTTTATTTTATTTTTTTTCTTTTCTTTTCGCAATGTGATACAAAACAAATGGTAGCATAATGCGATCAACATCAAGATGTCATTCAAATTGAAAAAAAACAATGTCACAATGCAACAAACATAATCAATGAAAGGCATGGTCAACCATGTTTAACTGATTCAACCATGATCTTCTCTTGGTTCACTAAGGTCAAACATGTTATGGTCATATGTGGTTTAGCATAGTCAATCATAGCCAACAAGATGGCCATCAATGGTTGACATAGTCAAGATGGTTAAGTATGTTCAACCAAGCCCAAACATGGCTAAAGCATGATCAACAATGGTAAACATGGTTATTATGTTTACCCATCGTCAACCATGGTCAACATGGTTAATATGGCCAACCATGGTCAACTTGGACACCACAATGTGACGAATAACAAATTTCATCACAATGTAATGAATAATAAACATTATTGCAATGTAACAAACAACATTAAACGTCATAATGTGACAGATGACAACCATCATCACAACTTGACAAAAAATTAACATCAGTGTGATGTGATGAGCAATAAACAATGTTGCAATAATGTGATGAACATCAAATGTCATTGCAATGTGATGAACATGATGAACAACAAACATCATTGTAACATGAAAAATGCTAAACACCATTGCAACATGATGAACAATAAACAACATCACAATGTGACAAACAACAAATAGTGTAACAACATCATGAACAACAAATGTTATTGCATTGTGATGAAAAATAAAGGTGTTCGCAATATGAGGAACAAAAAACAACACAGATTGTTAAAAACAATAAAAAACATCACAATGTGATGAACAATAAATGTCATCCCCATATGATGCACACCAAATGAAGCCATAATGTGATGAACAATAAATGTCATTGTAATTACATAAAAGAATGATGATGCAATGTGATAAAATTACCATTGACAACTATGGTAAAATACTTTTAACTATGTCAACTTTGACCTTCCCTTGGTTGTTTGAGGTCAAACATGGTTAACCATGGTCATATATGGTTGAGCATACTCAATTGTAGACAACAAGGTAAACATGGTCAACATGGCCAAGCGTCTTAAACCAAGATCAAACGTGGCCAAATCATGGTCAATGATGGTATACATGGTCAACATTGTTGATAATGGTTAATTATTGTCAACCATGGTCAACATTATCATGGGAATCATTGCCAATTGTGGTCAACTGTAGTTACATATGTAGGTAAATATTGACAACATTGGTCTAACGTGTTTAATAATATGTAATTATTTGTTGACCATAGTCAGTCATGGTCTAATAAGCTCAATCATGGTCAAACATGGTCAGGCAAGTTCAACTAGGGCTAAACAATGGGGGATTCACCTTGTTGACTAATATCTTATCATGTTCGTTCATAAAGGGAGTTTTTAATTATGAAAAACAGAGTCATTACATTGTAGGTATTGGGGGTGAGATGTGGACTAGAGAGAAATTATAGGTATTGGGGGCTATTAAATGTGGTATTTGATAAAAATAGTGGATATATATTAAAAATATATGTTACTTATTAGAAATTTGTATTGGGATGGGGTTCAAAAAGGATTTTGGGAGGATTTTATCAATATCTAGTAAGAATAGGGCATTTTTTAATATTCAATTATTGCAAGTTCTATGATATAAGTTGAATAGGTGGAGACATAATGGGACAGACATGGTCACCAAGTTCAACCATGATATATTATAATCAACCACAACCAACCATATCCATCCATGCACAACCATAGTCAACCATAATTGACCATAGTCAACCATTATCAACATGGTCAAACCATGGACATCCATGATCAACATGGACAACCATGGTTGACATGTACTAGCATGTTGAACAATAATTTGACCATATTTAACCAGGGCTGGCCATGTTCAAACATGGTCAAGAAATCTTAACCATGGTTAAACATGGTAACCAAGTTTAGTGATGGTCAATGTTGTTTAGTATTGTAACATAAATACATGGTTACATTAATGGTTGAGCATGGTCAATCATGGTCAACCTCATCAACCATTAATGTAACATAGATGTAACATTAAAAATTACACCAATATAACATCAACCATGGCTAGCAATTGTTAGTGTAAGAATAATCAACACTAATGTAATACATTAATGGTAAAACATGGCTAATCAAGGTCAACCTCGTCAACCATTAATTTAACATTAACATTAACACCAATGTAACATCAACCATGGTTAACAAATATTAATGTAACAATACTCAACATTAATGTAACATAAACACATTACCAACCTAGTTACATCTTAACCTCAGATCTATCAACTGTCGAGAGGGATCAAATCTCTCAATGTGAAAACCACTTTTTTGAGTGAAAAACCTGAGGAAAGGTTTGCACCTCGAGAGATTTGATCCCTCTCAGTGCTTCATAGATACTAGGTTAAGATGGATCTAGGCTGGTTATATAATATTATATAATATCTATATTTGAATCTACATGTCTCTTTCTTATCCCCTCTCTCTATATCACCCCCAAATATACACACCCTCTCTCCATATCTATCTATATCTCTCTCCATACCTCTTCCTCTCCCTATCCTCTCTCCCTCACTCTCTCTCCATCTCCCCCTTGTCACTCCTTTTTCTCCACCTTTCTCCCTCTATGCATTTCTTCTTCCCTCCCTCTCTCTCCCACTCTAACTCCATCTCTCTCTTGAGTCCTCTATATCTTCCTTCCTCTCTCTCCCTTTCTCTCCCACCTCCCTCTGTCTCCCCCCCATATCTCTCTCTCTCTCTCTTTCTCTCTCTTCCCTCTAACTTTGTCACTATCTCCCTTCATCTCTCCCCTCTCTCCCCTCCATTTTTGTGTCTCCCTATCTCTCTCTTGCCCCTTCTACTCTATCTCTCTCCTCTCCTCTTCTCTTTATTTTATCCTCTCCTCTCTCCCTCAATCTCTCTCTATCTCTCCCTTGTCACTCCCTCCCTCTCTCCAACTCTATCTCTCTATGTCTTTCATCTTTCCTCCCTCTCTCTTCCCTTGCAACTCCATCTCTCTCTCTCTCCCTCTCTCTCTCTCTCTTCCTTTCTATCTCTCATTATCTATCTTCCTTCCTACCTCTCTTCCTCCCTCCCTCTCTCTCTCCCTCCCCCCTATCACTCTCTATCTCTGCCCTCAACTCAGCTCTGTCACTATCTTCCTCCCTCTCCCGCCTCCCTCTCTTAAGTTTGATCCCATTGTATTTGTGTTTAAGAATGTATCTAAATTAAAAAACACATTTGGTTGTAAAATATTGAACCTGTATTTTGGATCAATCATGTCAAAGAAAATAAAATAATGAAAAACTTAAAAGAATCATGCACTATATTTCCTCTATTATTGTTAGTCACTTTGCTTGCTCTCATTGCTTGGATCCTTAGTTAAGATGGATCTACGCTAGTTCTTAATAATATTATTTACATTATATAAATTTCACATCTTTATATATAAAACTATTATTGTTTTTATTTTTATTAAGACCATGATTTAATTTCTATGGGAATATTTTTAGTAGCCATGAGGATAGAGGGTTAGATATATCTCAAAAGTAGTTATAACATTTTACAACTTAGATTAAATTAAAAAAATGTTATAAAAATAATTAAAATAAAATATTTATAAAATATTTTGATTGTGAAATAAGTTATGGTTTTTTGGCATGTGGTATTGATAAGCCATGGAATTGGTCCATGGTATTGTAAGAAAGACTATTAATAATATCCATGGTAGAGTGGGGGTGAATATCCATGGTTAAGAATCTTGTCATGTTGTTATAACATATTTTGATTGTGAAATAAGTTATGATTTTTGGGCATGTTGTATTAATAAGCCATGGTATTGGCCCATGGTATTGCAATAAAGCCTATTCACAAGTTAATAATATTGATGGTAAAATGGCGGTGAATATCCATAGTTAACAATCTTGTCATATTGTTATAAAATATTTTGATTGTGAAGTAATTTATGTTTTTTTGTCATGTGGTATTGATAAGCCATAAGATGGATTGTTTTGGCCTCAATATGATGTTGAATTAGAAGATATTTTGTATTGATGTGCTTCGTTCGATCATGGAACTTTGGGTTCTTGGCCAACTTTATTGCCGAAGTATTGTCAATCATCAATGGATTCAAATGTACTTGTTTTACCTGCAAATATTCCAAAATTTTCCTGAGCCACACAGTTTCTTTTGTTGCCTCAGTTGTTGCCACATATTCTGCCTTTGTTGTGGAATCTGCTGGAACTGATTGTTTGTTTGACCTCCAGGAGACAACTCTTGATTCAAGACCCATAGCATAACCAAAAGTAGATACCCCAATTTCTTTGTCTCCATCGAAGTCTGAATCAAAGTATCCAATCAAGCTAAAGTTGCCCACCTGTGCATAATTGAGTCCAAAGTCTTGAGTTCCCTTCAAGTACTTTAGAACTCTTTTTGCAGTGAACTAGTGTCCCTCACAAGGCTTTTGCATAAACCTGGAGAGGATTCCAACAACAAACGAAATGTCTGGTCTAGTAGTAGTGAGATAGATGAGACCTCCTATAAGCTGTCTGTACTTTGTTGCATCCTCAAATTCCTTTCCTTCAATAGATGTGAGCTTTAAGTTTTGTTCCATTGGAGTAGAAAGAGGATTGCACTCTGTCATGCCAAATCTGTTTAACAAATCTCCAATGTATTTTTTTTGAGAAAGAAATATGGATTTTGGATGTTGGGTTACTTCAATGCCAAGATAGTAACGAACATAGCCCAAATCAGTCATTTCAAAATTTTTTCCTAATTCTCTCTTTATGGATGCAATATAGCTTTCATTGTTCCCTGTCATTAAAAGATCATCTACATATACCAAAAGATATACAACTGTTTTGCCAACTTTCTTGACAAATAAAGTTGCATCATCAAGATCAAAATGATTGAAGTTGAGTTTCAGAAGATGCTCAGTTAGCTTTTCATACCAGGCTCGTGGTGCTGTTTGAGGCCATACAAGGACTTCACAAGTTTGCATACTTTATGTTCATGTCCTTTCACAGCAAATCCTTCAGGCTGGGACATAAAAGCATTTTCTTTTAGATCTCCATTCAAGAAGGCAGTTTTTACATCCATTTGATGGACTTTCCAACCGTTCTGAGCTGCTAGTGCAAAGAGTGTCCGGATGGTGGCCCATTTTGCTGTGTGGGCAAAAGTTTCCTCATAATCAACCCCTTCCTTCTGTGCAAAACCTTTTGCCACAAGCCTAGCTTTGTGCTTGTCAAGTGAGCCATCAGCTTTGTACTTGTTCTTGTAGACCCACTTGCAGCCAATTGGTTTGGTTCCAAATGGAGGATCAACCAGCTTCCAAGTGCCGTTCTTTATGAGGGCATCATACTCCTTTTGCATTGTTTCTTTCCATTCATCATGAGAAGCAACTTCTTTGAAGGAAGTTGTTTCAAAAAATGTAAACAAATTCAATTCACAATCATAAGAAACATCCATATCAATAGGTGAATCAGAGTCATCTACATCACCTCCATTTTGTCGGGTTGAATTTCTAGTTCCTGTCTTTCCAAACTCATCAAGATGAACACTTTCAAGTGTCTTTGTCGGCCACTTTAGGGGACCTTTCTGAGATGGTCCAGGCTACATAGTTGATTGAGTTGGGACTGAATCAAGATTGAGTCTCCCAATTCTATCAATCACATCACTCAAAGTATCATCCATTGTTGGAGATTCATGCGAGGGAGAGAGTGCTTCAGAAGAAGATTCCACATGTTTATCTAGTATAGGAATCCCCCCTTCAAGATGTGGAATCTGATTATCAAATTCTTGAAATGATTTTGCATTTGCGAATCTATCCAAGTGATCAAGTTGCTGCTCAACAACATTGCCAGTTTTAGATTATTCAAGAAAGATTACATCTCTAGATACAACAAACTTTTTATTGACTTCATCATAGAGATGGTATGCTTTGGAGGTGTTTGAATACCCCAGGAAGATACACTTATGACTTTTTGCACCAAGTTTGTTTCTATGTACCTTTGGTATCAAGGCATAACATGTGGAACCAAAGACCTTGAGATGCTCTACCGAAGGAATGTGTCCATACCACATTTCATAAGGAGTCTTGCTTCTAATAGCATTAGATGGACCTCTATTCTTTACATATACAGCACATAGAACTACATCAACCCAAAACGTCAATTTTACATGTTTGAAAAACATCATGGAGCGCAACATATTTAAGGTTGTCCTATTCATTCTTTCAGCTACTATGTTCCATTGGGGATTATAAGGCACAGTTGTTTGATGTTTGATCCCATGTTGGCGAAGATAGTTTTAAAATTCATTTGAAGTGTATTCTTTTCCATTATCAGTGTGAATAGAGCCAACATAAGATGGTGCATCATTTTCAATCCATGTATGAAAGTTCTTGAATGTTTGAAAAACATCAGATTTTTTCTTCAATAAATAAACCCAACACATTTTGGTGTAGTCATCAATAAATGTCATCATATATTTATTTCCATTTGCAGAAGGAACGGGAATTGGACCACATAAATCTAAATGAATGAGTTCAAGTTTTCTATGTGCTCTAGAATGTAAATCATGAAACAATTGTTTGTTATGCTTTCCTAGAATACAAGCATCACATTGCTTAAGTTTCCTAGGAATTGTAGGCAAATTAGTAGCACCATTTTTCTTCAACAAGCAGAGGCTGTCATACTTCAAGTGTCCAAATCTAACATGCCATAATAAACTTTATGGAAATGTACCTTCATCATAATGAGAATTGTATGAGAAATTTTGTGCACGAGCAGAGGTACCCTGTAGCTTGAGAAGCATTTCTTATTATATCCTTGTCATGACAAGTGAGTGGTATGATGATTTTCTTACCTCAATCTTGCCATCAAACATGTGAATGGAGTGTCCTTGCTGGTGAATGTGGACCAAGGATAGCATGTTTCTCCTCAGCTGTGGGAGATATAAAACATGATGTAGAAGAAAGTCTAGAAGACCAAGCAATTTAAGCATGATTATGCCAAGCCCTAATGGCTTGAGTTTTGATTTGCCTGTAAAGTATACTGATCCATCAACATTGTCAATAAATTATTAAAAAAAATCTCTTCTAAAATTCATGTGGCAAGTTGCTCCTAAATCAAGCAACCAATCATTTTTCCAAGAAGCAAGTGAAGCATTAAATAAGTCTTCATTTACTCCAATATTATAGTGTGCCACAACATAGTGAGCAGATTTAGGTGCTTTACCTTTCTCTTTGTCATTAGTTTTACCTTTTGGTTGGTTTCCTTCCTGCTCAATTTTGTCCCAAGGCAACTTGCATGTGGATGCATCATGTGATCCATCTCTTTTGCAACGTATACAATGTAAATCTGACTTTTCTCCTTGAGAGTGTCTGCATCCCTGCCTCTGAAATTTCTTCTTCCTCTTCCTCTTTGACCACCTCTTCCTCTAGAAGAATCTTGAGCAAGATTCTTCTCTCTATGTGCGAGACACACAGCCTCTTCAGAAGACCGAGGAGCTGACTTCTTCCCAAAAGCTTTCTCTCTTTCAACAACTTTTTTCACAAGGGAGCCAAAGGTAATATCTTTGAGGTTTCCATTTGCTTGCAATGACTCAATATAGTTTGAGTAAGTGGGATAAATTGCCTTGAGAAAAGCTATCAGAGGAATGTCCAATTCAACATTAGTGACTTTGATATCATGCATAATATAATTTACTTCTGATGCAAGAGCAAGAAGATCATCATTTTGTAATTCAAGGTTGAACAATTTAATCATGAGTTGAACAACTTCAAGTGTAGAGTGTGAGTCATAGAGTTCCTTTAGTTCTTGTAAGGCTTCGAAAGCATTTGAAAATGGTGAAATATGGCAACTCACCTCTTCATTTACTGATGTTGCAATTGATGCATAAGCCTTGCTATTCTTATTTTCCAAAATGGTGAATTCCTTATCTGAGGTAGGTTGTTTTGTTTCTTTGTCTCCATCTCCAACACACACTCATTTCCATAGCTCATTTAAACTGAGAGTGTGTTTAATTTTCCTTGACCATTCTGGATAGTTCTCTTTCCTAGAGAGAACTACTCCAACAATAGATATTAGTGAATGAATTCCTAAAAAAAAATATCTGCTTTTGATTTCCAAAACAAACACAACCTTTCTGGATATCTTTTGTTTAGGTGGAAAAGAATTCACTATATTAATACATTTAATGTAGCATATATTCCTTCACTCACAAATATATTATATGATGGTTTCAACATATAAACCATATAATATATATCCAAAAAAAATACCATCCAAAATTATCCTTCTATTATCACCATTCAAAAATCTCAACGAATTTAAATACTACCACCATTTTCAAACAAGATGAATGCACTTCACACCATATACATTCACCATACCTCGAACTTTTGTCTACAGAGCTATAGCACTGAATTTGCAACCAGTTTGAAAAATACCCCAACAGTCTTCGACGCAGCACTATACAACATTTTCCAGAAATCTCCAAATATTGATATAATGGAGGGTCATTTGGTCTTCTACCAAACTCAGAGCGTACTCCATCTAGCACGACGCTCTAGGGAATAATAGACTCAAATGCAGTTGCAGTCCCAATGTTGGTCATAACACGACACTTCCAGCTGCACCACCCTTCCAGCACACATTACACAGCACTTCCTGACATCACATGACCATTCCACGCAGCAACTGGCTCCAGTCTTCACAGTAGGCAAAGCAATGCCTTAATGCAGCAAATTGACCCTTCAGCACTCCCACTACATTTAGACTAGTGAATTCAATAATGCACAGAATCTTGCAAGGATAAGACACAAAAATCACCAGTGTAGGTGTACAGGATGCAGCGCAGGTGATAGTTATGCAAAAGAATCTAGAACATGAGGGAGTTACAAAGGGAGGAAAGCTAAAATTAGAACTGGCTCTGATACCATGTCAGACCAGGAGGTAACTCCTCAAATGAGATTATATTATTCATTTAGGTTGTTCATTATTATATACATGAGGGAGTGACTGTTGAGTTTCATCTCCCGATGACTCTCCATTTTCTCTATTATTTATTTACATTATTTACAGTTTTTCACCCAATCCCTATGATTAGGTGTTAACAATATTGTCATAATATGTGAGCATTATTGAATGGTTTTGGCTTCGGGTAGGGAATTACATTCTAATAAATGGCTTTGGCTTCCCATAAGGAATTACATTCTAATAAATGAGATGTTTTTTTCTATCTTAATGGATCAATTTTATATCTAAGGGGTGTGAAATTTAGGTGGGAATTGTTTAGCCTTTGTTTTATTTATTATTGTTTAAAAAGTACAGTTGAATTATAATATAAAGAGTATGTTGTAAGTTCATGATGCATAAAACAATATATAAATGGAACAATGTCCAAGATGCTCATTGATTTATGTAGTTAAACCCATTATAATAGAACATTAAAAAAGAAAATTGTAACTTCATATCATAAGTTTAACATAGATATATAAACATATAGATCTTGAAATTCTAAATGGGAACATATTTGGCATGAAAACTACATATTATGAATGTTTCTACCATATTTTCCAATTCTCCTTGTGGAAAGAATTATACAATGTTTAAACTTACATGTAGTAAATTCAAAGCTATAACCATTATAATATAAAGAGTATACAAGAAGCTCATGACCAATAAAATTACAAAAAATGAACATGCCATATATGTAAACTTAAATCTATTAAATTACAATAGAATACTAGAAAGAAATTTTGTAACTTCAAAACATCTCAAAACATAAGTTTTCAAGTTCATGAGTTCATGGTGTATAAATGTATAGATGCTAAAATTCCTTCCAACTGGAAACACATTTGGCATGCAAACTGCATATTATGAACCTTTGTAACATCTTTGCCATTTTTCTTGTACAAAACTTTGTACAATGATTAATCATAGAAAATAACACACTTTTGAGAATTTACATTGGTCAAAGGAATGGAATGGGATAGAGACATCAATCTCAAGAGCCTTTTTATTAAAATTAGCTTTGAAAAAAAATATCTTATAATAGATCTTACTTATCTTCTATGAAAGGAATCCAAACTCTATGAATTGAAGCAAAAAAGGGACCATCCATAACGAGACAACCTACACAAATCTCATCAAATATAAGAATTCATGGAACATTAGATAAGAAAATAACCAAATTCCAATATTAATATATTATAAAAATTGTACCTAAGATGATATTGGTATGATTGAGTGTGAAAGTGCTTAATATATGGATGTCATGTAGGTTATATATAATATTAGATGTGTCTTCCATATTTTTTCATATGACATATTCACAAAGCTTGGACAAAGCATCACTAACAAATTGTCTTTTAGAACACTTTCTTTTTGAACATTTTTCATCGTTTGAATGATGCGCATTGCATATGAAGGGAACATGTATATGTTGTTAATTGTTAAAATGTAGAACAATGGAGCTTTTCACCATCAACTGTAGTGAATGTCTGTGTAGATAAAATAGATATCATAAATTGCAACAAATATATTTGCATGAATGTTCACTAGAGATAGCATTCACTCAACTTGGTTCATATTGCAATAAAATCTGGTTAAATATATGTTTCTACAAAATAATCTGATATTTTAATCAGATCTATGTTTCATCAAATTATCTCTGTTTTCAAGGTGATCAAAGTGTTTAATTTGTTAAGTGTTTGCTTTTCTTTGAACGTGGTTATGAATGTTACTTTACAAGTGTAAAGCAATTTTTTTTTCTCTTGCATTAACAATTTTTCGAAATAAAATCAATGGTGTTTTTATTTTCTTGATAGTTGTTGCTATATCAATGTAAAGGAAGAAATAAATGTATAGAACAAGTAATCCTAGAACTAAAAAATGTATTAGCATAATAGGTATAAGTGATGAAATTTGTTTGTGTTAATGGTCAAAGGGGCTAAAGTGGTATCCACTCATACCATGGTGGTGAACTAGGTAAACCGAATTATGGGAAGTGTAATTTTCAATTACATCCTCTAATTATGATGATTCTTGAACTATTATAAAGGTGTCAATGTATAGAATATTGTGAGAGAACTTTTTGGAATTTTTTTTAACCCAAAAATGTAATCTAAGGCATGAAAATGGCTTGAAACATTTTTAGAAAATTTTCAACACCGATTTTCCAAACTAGGACATGCTATGCAAATGGCCTTGTAGGTTGCTTCTTCTAGTTATTTTCCACCTAGAAAGTACCATCATAGATGAAAAACTATAACATGACCTAGTCTAGACTAGTTACTTTATAGTGATTCAATTTTTTAGCTCAATTGAAATACACTTCACAATAAATTTATAAAATAACTCAAGATTATATGAAAATTTTCAAAAGATATATTGATTAAAAGTACTTAAACTCTAAAAATCTTATAAATAAAATAAATTTCAACCAAGTGGACTAACACTAAATATATAACAAGTTTGGAAAAAGGGGAGCGGGGCTTATTTTTTGTTTCCTTCTTTTAGTCTTTACCCTTAAGTATGTGCTTACCCAAATCCATTATTTTTTCCTACAAAATGCCTCAACACAACTACCTACAAAAAATAAAAGTTCCAAAATGTTCTTACTCAACAAATTCAAGTTTTTTTCTTTAATATTTGTTGAGATCACATAAAACAAAAGGAAAAGAGCATATGCAAAAAACACACACACATATATATTGCTAATATGCTTTTGATTTATAAGGATTGCACATAGTTAAAAAAAAATGCACTAGAAATTGTAACAAATTAGGTATAAAAAATATAAATTGAAAGATTAGCTTTGTACCCCCACCTATCCCATTTGGACCCCCACAACTGTCTCTTTCAGTTTTTTAGTTTCCTTAATTATAGCACAGTTTACTATTTTTAACAGTTTTTCGGGTCCTAAACTTCCGGAGCTGTTTTGAGGCCCTAAACGACATTTTTTGGGAAATCTACTGCCAATAATTTTATTGTCAAAAAATCATCTTTTTCTGTCGTAGTCCTCGAAGATATATTTCCAATGGGCTATCATGCACGTCAAATGGAGATAATATGACCAATTCGCGACCCCGAGAAGTTGGCTATCCAACTCACCCCAAACGGGGCCCACAATTTGGCGTTTCATCTTTTAGGGTTAGGTTTTGGGATGTCAAGGGTTTTCCATTGTTTCTCAACAATAAATAGGCCTTCGAGCCTCATTGTAAGACAGTTCAGAGGCATGTAGCGACCACATATCTTCTTAGAGATAAGCTACCATCGCTCTAGCTGATTTATTTCCATTTCTGGTTGTAAGCATATTTCAGTATTTTCCATTAATGAAATGAAGTATTATTTCCGCTGCATCTTTGTGTATATGGTTATCTCTGTATTTTGTTGCGTTCCT
>APFE030061143.1:0-23535 GCA_000404065.3 Pinus taeda | reverse complement strand
CACAATTAATGAAGATGGGCTTCTTCAGCAAAGCAATTTAGAATCAGAATCAAATCTCACGCATGCTAAAAAATATAATGAGTTAAGGGCTAGTGTGGCCTAGGCCACATGGGATCCCTGACTTTGACTGCTTAGATGTCGTTGGCGGCTCCTCAAGCCATAGGTCAAGATTGGAGGCTCGAGGAGAGGAGATAAAACTCCTTCATGAGGCAGGCAGAGGGGTACGACCCAGTCAAACGAATAGGGGTTGGTTGCACGGAAAAGACAAAAGTCACTGATTCGGGATCACACACAACTTGACAAATAATTTAGTTATTAATAATTATTCTATAGATGGTAGGAATTTAGCTTTCATGGAATATTTTAAAATATTCTTAGTAGTAGCCATAGATAAGAAATTGAGAATTATTTCAAAGTAGTTATTTATGTTTTTCCATTTAATGAGATTGATTAATAAAAATGTCATGAATATTAGATATAGATTTTTGTACATGTGATATTACTGAGTCATGATATTTGGTCCATGATATTATAACATAACTTATTTACAAGTTCAAAATATCTATAGTAAAATAGAAGCAAATCTCAATGATTAAGAATTTTGTACTATTTGTCATATAAAATATAACATTATCATATTAATTTTTTTTATAAATTAAAAATAAAATTTATAAAAAAAAAAATTAAATTAAATCATTTTAAAAAAATATTCCAAAATAATTAATTTGATAGTCAAATTAATTAATTTGAATAAGATATAATGCTTTCAAAGCTCATGATAAACCAATAATAGTGATAGCATCCCCTTTAAATCATTTTTTCCAAAACAATTCTTTTACTCTTTACAACAATTTGATTTCTAACATGGCCATGACCTTAAAACAACATCTTCATCATTATTAAAACAATATATTAACTTGCCTATTTTAGTCCATCCTATTCTAAGATTTCTAACATTAATAAATCCCTTATTATTCAAACAAACCAAAAATATTCTCATTCACCACATTAATCTCTAACCCTGAAAGTAGATTTATTATTATAAAAACAATACATACTAAGGGATATCAATGGTTGCCTTTCATTGGCCCACCTTGTACGAGGGGTTCCAACGTTCTATCCGTGCCGTTGTCTCTCTCTCTATATCTCTACATGAAGAACCAGTAACGTAAGATTTGAACACATAGGAGTTTCAATTAATTGCATTGTTAGAGTCCAGCATATGAGCTGAAGCGATGCCGTCAATCAGAAATCACGGGTGTTGTATCTCTACATGAAGGACCAGTAACGTAAGATTTGAACACATAGGAGTTTGAATTAATTGCATTGTTAGAGTCCAGCATATGAGCTGAAGCGGTGCTGTCAATCAGAAATCACAATAGCAGGGTGTTGAATCTCGCGCGGAGAAATCGAATTTGAAGTTGGGTTGATGATAATTCCACCTCAATCATGGATACTGTCAATATGAAGAATTACATCGAAGCTTGGTTGGCAAACAATGCAGGAAGAGCTAACAACTTGTCAATTCAAATACAAAGAATTACAGATGAGTATCTTGAAATCTGTATTGATGGCAAGCTTTTACAAATAGCTATTCCACACAATTTTCACACAAGTTGCTCCTCCAATGGCATCATTAGTAACGCTGATTGTGGTTTCATTGCCACGTTAACAAATGCTACAGATCCTGATTTAATGATAGCTTTGAACGATAAGTTAGACCTGCTAAACAGCCGTGGGTTTTATTCTTTCACTAGTGTTCTCGACTCTATAGTCGATGTCTTTGAAAAGTATAACATCACTTCCACCGAGCGTGATGGGGCAGACTGTGGAATAGATATAGATGATAATGAAGATGAAGAGGAAGAGAATGGATGGAGCAGTGATGATGATGGGTATTCCATGGCCCTCGGAGAAGGCAAACAGAGAAACGGTTATTTAGAGCAGCTTATAGAGGACGCAAATAAAAAGTGCGATGCAGCTCGATCCCGCGTGGTCGAAGTACCTGGCAGCGATGAGAAGATAAAAGATGACATTCTCAGGTGGTGTAAGGTGTATTCCTCAGCACACAGTGAATGGTGTGTTAGGTTTGAGATTGAACTCGCTGGAATTTTGTCCCGTTACACTGGGCATCGCCAACATGTGTATGAGGCACTTGGCTTTTCATTGGCCACGCCACTGGTAATTGAAGTAACGTTTCAGCCCCTTGGAAGCGACTTGAAAAGTACAAGTCTGGAAGCGCAAGGGGAGTCACTAAGCGGGGCCTTCGAGAGATTATGGGCAATGCACGTAGGCCTGGAATATAAAGTCCCTCCCATTGAAAAGAATTTTGTGTCTAGTACCTGTGATGGTCAAGAAAATTTAGATGACCAGCTTAGTAGAACCAATCCAATGCATTTGTATGGTCTTCGATCTTTGTTACCTCGAATGGCTCAAGATTTCTTCTCTCGAGGGGGAAGGGATAGGGATCCAAATGTTTTATTGGCACGCGAGGACAATATATTTGTGAGATTTTTGCTCTTCACTGCAAGTCGTTTTGCCTCATTGTTTAAGCGTTGTATTGTTTGCAACAAAGGGCTCCCATTCACTGTCTCTAGGCTGTGTAGTTGTGCAGACGAATTATGGTATGTAAAATTCCATTTTTCCATTTTGATCTCTAATATTAATAATATTACTTAAAGGTTTCTTTCATTCATTCATTAGTTCTGTTACAACAATATAAAATTATAACACTATGATTACTAGATTTTGCAGCCTGTTCGGCTTCGAAGTTTTAGGGCTAGGAGCTCAGGTACTGCCAGAACTGGTCCGAATGCCACTGGAATTGATCGATTTAGAAATTTCCCTCGCTTCGGCTGCGGCAAACGGCTATCGTGATGTGTTTGAACCATTCCCTCCTTTTCTCTTGCAAGAAAGGGAGATTCGTCAGCGTTCAAAGGTCTTAAATGATAACGACATTGAAAACCCTAATGACAACCCTACAAGCATGAGCAACCCTAGGAACAAAAACAAAAATATGGATGCTTTGAGGAGTATAATAAAATCGTTTCCTCCAGTTTCGGAGATGAGATTATGTGCTGATGAAGCTGAGTTGAGAGTAAAGTTGGGGAAATCATGGTTGTCCACTGCCGAGGCTCAATCGTTGCAGAAATTGGGAGACGAATATTTTGGGAAGGAAGCGTGGCAGCTTCCTTATGACGTTCTTAGATTCATCTTGTGCACCAACAGACTATCGTTGGTATTTTTATCTGAGGACGATGACAAACTTATCAAATTTGATAATTCTCGGCTTTATCAATTCGCGGTGGTGCAGGATTCTCCTGAGAGGGAGGCTATGTATACCTCTAAAAACAAACATGAAGTTTCCAGATTTGGATTTCATGGAAGTGTCAGAGAAAACTGGTATTCGATTCTAAGGTATGTGTATCGATTTATTGGCAATTAAATAAAACAATCCTGCTAATAAAGTCAATAATAGTTTTTAACCTAGAGCAATGTAATGCATTGGCATTGGAATTGACAGAAACGGGTTGCGATGCTTAACTGACACTAAGTTAATGACAACTGGAAAGACTAAGGGAGAGGGTATTTATTTGGCGGACACCTTAGAACTTGCTACAACGTATGCACGCTACTGGAAATTGAATAATCGTTGGAACGACGACATGGTCGATGAGGACGGCGGTTTTTATGTTGTGGGTTTATACGAAGTTATTTCTTCATCAATAAAGGAGGAGGATGGTTATTGTGTAGTTCCTAAAGAGTCCGAGGGAAATGTGGCAGTAAGATATTTGCTTGTCAATTTTTCAGATGACATGAAAGGTTTAATAGCAAACATCTCTGATGGCCGCATATTGTCTCACGGTGGCCACAGTGTCGATCTCTCTCAGCATCATCAGAGCATAAGACGAAAGTATGATTCTATTTCTTGCTCTCAGTAATAATAAAAAATATTTCGACATTGGTTTTAATGATGAAAGGAACATGTATATATGGTTAATGGTTTAATGATGAAAGGAACATGTATATATTGTTAATGGTGGAAATGTAAAGTAATGAAGTTTTTCATCATCAACTTCACTAAATGCTATCACAAATTGCAACAAATAAATTGGCATGAATGTTTCCTCAACCTCATTCAAATTGCATTACAATTTTGTTAAACCATAGTTTGGTATAAAAGATCTACTAATTTAATAAGATCTATCTTTCATCAAATTACCTCGGTTGTTAAGGTTATCAATTTGTTTAATTCATTAAGTTCTACCTTTGCTTTTAATGTGATTGTGAATGTTGAATTACAATCGTATAGAATGTTTTCTTAAGAAAGATCACAACATTTATTTGGTCACCACACGGTAAGTATAATCTTGACATTGACACCAAGGTCAAGATCTCAACGAATAATTTTTTCACTGTCATCGTGAGGTGGGTCAAATAAAGGCAACAAACCAACAAACTTCCACGGACCTTCCTGACTGTCCTTTCTCTTCTTTGGCACTCACTGCAATGGTTTACTTCTTTGGCACTCACTGCAATGGTTTAGGAGGTTTAAGGATTTTTTTTAAGTAGTTGAGATTAATTAGTTGATCACTGAAAACTTAAAACCAAGTCTATGGGCATGAGTTTTAGTTGTGTCACTAAAAACTTAAAACCAAGTCTATTGGCATGAGTTTTATTAATTGAATAGGTACCTAGTTGGCCACAACTAGGTATTGAATTCCATGGGATGCAAACTTATCAATCATTAAGTGTACCTTATTTCTCAAATATGCAGAGCAGTTGCAGAGTGCAAGGATATGTGGCATAGATAGTTAGGAGCCAAAACACCTAAAAAAAAATATCAAAATCAATATTTAATAGAAATATAGTATGTTCTTTCTAAATAAATATATATATAATATATATTATATATATGGGTAGTACAATATGTTCTTTCTAAATACCAACGCTGATACAAATAATTTTTGGCCCATTATTGTATAGAGAAAAGCTAATAGAAATATATTTTTGGTTCATTATTGTATAGAGAAAAGATATTACATATTTGTTTGGTCCATTATTGAGACACTATGTGCATTTTACTTACATCATATAATCTAGATAGATATATTTCAACTTCAGAATCTTTAAAACATCCATAATTTACATTTCAATTGGCTTTATACCCTCTTCCTACTGAAGAGATCTAAAATTAAGATAACCCTAACTAATCACTACTCCAACTTATAAACAAATGATATTTGTATGGGGTTTGATATAAGATAATTGAGTATTTGTATGGATAATATTGATAATGAATCTCTAGTGCTCCTTTACTAGCCCTATACCAATTTCCATTAGAGTCAATGTAAGTAAGGGTTGTGCACTTATCTATAGGATTGAAAGGTAAGAAGTGAACTTTGGTAATGTTTGCATGAGTTGCAAGTTTAACCTCAAAGAACATTGAATTAGAAACAAATGAAAAACTGGACATATATGTGGACCAACAAGGTGAAACATGTACTGATTAATCAATTCATTTTATGTTTAGAAATGGAAAACTATTGCAGTAATTTATTTACTTCCTTGATCTACCAGCATGCCTATAATGGTTGTGTCAATTGCATCTTGGTTCTGTCCTAGAAGCTCTAGCTGCCAACAATAAAAAAAAAGTATCATTTTCAATGTCCTTGGTGACTACCTTTTTCATTAATGGCCAACCACAGGAAAATATAGTTAAGACATATGATTGGTATTGAACAATATAAACATGAACATTAAGAATTTATTATGACAAAAGGAGTCAAAATAATTCAAAAATATGAGCACAATGGTCCTACATTCATCCCTAAATAAAATCACCTCAATATGGTTCTTATAAACGCTCAATTGTTGAGAGTGAGTGTTCTAGTTTTATCACTACAAAAGAGCATTCATTACAACCATTTCTTCTATGGCAACCATTCTCTTTGTAATAGCCCCTTATATGTGTATTACAATGGCATAGTGATAGTGACAAGATGAGTTATGAGAATAATTGGATAGGCACATATGATTGGAAATTATGATTTCAATGGTTAAAAATGAAGTAAGTCTCCTAGCCTATTGAGAGATATTGTGAGAGTCAATGGCCATGGTTAATGACAATATAATGGGAATTGCAATAAGAATTCCACATTAATCAATAGCACCAAGAGGTTTTTGATCCCATCTTTGTATATTTTTTTTATGAATAGGTTAAATGAAAATAATTTCTATCGTTATTCCAATTGCAATCGAACAAATGCCAGATGATTGTTCTAAGTTTTTTGAAATTGAGACTGGAAATCTCACCACTTCTAAATGAATTTGCCCCCTCAAAAGATATGTCGAGTCACCATTTCTTACTTCAAGGTAGGCCAAGTGGGGTAGCACATAAATTTGTCATAATATGTGAAAGGATGGAAGTAAATATCTAGGGTAGTTAAGGGTAGTGTTGCAAAAACTCAGCATTGGCATAAAATTGTTTGGGGTCACCAACTCGGGAAATTGGAAAAGTCAGAAAGAAATACAACCAAATACAAATTTCCCCATAATATATGTATTTACTTAGGTTTTCATGCTAATTATTTGTCAATAGTTTCAAAAAGTGTGTATAAGTGGGTGGGTATTGACAAGCATGTGCTACAAAACCTTGGATAATATGTGACTAGCACAATTATGTGATTACAACTTTCAAATTCTAGTGTTTCAATCAATCTCTAAATGGAAATACATGAAAAAAATGGAATCCCTCATGGACTTACTAGTGCTTTATGTTGGAAAATAAAAAAGACAGTAAATATTTTCTGGATATTGATAAGTACTTGTGATGTTTCTTATTATTATGATTATTTATATCTTCTTTATTTAGTTCATCAAGCAATTACCAAAAGCAGCAACACATAAAACAATGAGCACAAGATGTAGGCACATGCCAGGGCAAAACCCCCCTCAAGGGGAAAACCTGGTCAAAGCAATTATTCCTTTCAATAGTATTCTTTCATACTCTTCACCCTAGACCTTGACCAGACCTTCCCTCCACATCAAGTCAGCCTCCAGAAGATTGACCTCTTCCCAGCAACTTCTACTATGTAGCAGTTAACAACTTTCGGTAGTAGTCCAACTTGGAAGACTTCATTCTCCCAATCCAGAGTGTGAAACAGACAGATACCACCACCAAAATTTTAATTTTCCTTTACTCAGACTCCCCCAAACTCACATTCACTTTGGTTTCTTGGAAACATACTTTCCTAACTTCTTACTTTGCACTTCTTCCCAGCAAATAGATTTTCACACTTCTACCCAATAGAAAGAGAATGAGAAGTGATGCTCCAGATGAATTCGATGTGCTTCCTTTTATAGGCTTCTTGTGGGGTTGAATGGGTCCTTAGGCTGACTTGATCTTCATATTTGACTCAATACGTAACCTTTTTACATGATTCAAAAGCCCAAGAAGAGTCTCTTTAAATGTACAATAATTCTATAGACGTAGAATAAATCCTAGAATTCCTCAATGGGGACTTTGACCTAAAAAATGGTGACCCAAGCATAAAACCCATGCTTTAATAAGTCACAATAATAATAATAATAATTATTTTCTTTATTCCTTTGACAAGTACATTACATTATGACTCAAGTACATTATTAAAGACTGAACATAGTTTCTTTTTCCAACACCTCCTCTTAACTAGGGAGGTCTTCTTAATGTACATATACAATGGAAGATCTCAAACTATATGAACCATGAAGAACTTTAGGCACCACAATTCCATGGACTAGATCCCTAACCAAGGTAATCTATCCAACCGGTCACTCAACAATTTAGGCACCGCAATGCCATGGACTAGACTCCTCACCATGGAAATCTATACAGCCAATCACTCATCAATTTAGGCATCGTGATGCCATGGATTAGATTCCTGACCAGGGAAATCTATCCAGGTGGGACTAAGGTGGACTCAATCTTTCATCCCCTCTAGGTGCCATCAGACTTACTTGCTAACCACTGACCCAAACATACATGTGTGTATCCAAAACCAAGCTCAGTAAACAACACCACTGTTTTCAATTCCGAGATTCTTAACATCAACAAAAAGTGTCGACCTGATGTTTCCCCAGGCAATTCTTCACTTGAAAAGCCTCAATACCCCTTAATCCAGCAGATCAAGAATACCCAACCTCTTCCAATCAAACTGATTGGTAACCATCATGTTTTCAAATCCTTCGAGAGATTCACTTGTACAAACACAACCTCAATCAATAACATACTTTCACATGTATATAATCAAATACAAACCTCCGAGGTTTTTCAGACACCAGATGTTGCTTCTCAACTTTCCATTGTAGGACTATTAACTGAATATTTAACAGAAGATTCCTCAGTTATATGTTTTCCTTCCTACTTTTCATATGCAACAACATATTCTTCAATCAGATCCATCTTTCATTCTTTCAGTAGCACTTCAAAATACATTCTCCAGTTTCCTTTTTCATGCTCATAGCCTTCATTCATACTTACGGTTGTTAGTCCTGGTCTAGTGCATGACACATGAAGCAGAGAACCATATCAATTACTCCCTCTCAACCAAGAAGCACCTATTTATCCAGACTCCCTCTTAATCTTAGGGAGATATCCTCTATTCATGCTTCCTTTGGGAGATCTGTTAGACTCCGTCTCATGTCACTGTGAGATTGATTCTTCTTCAAAACCCTGTTTTGAAGAAGAAATCGTTAAATGTGTTGTTTTAGATTATGTAATTTATTCTTCAGCTCTTCAAATAGCAACTACTTCAAGCTCCTATCCCTGCACAAGCACAATTCAAAACATCATCAGCAATCAGGGATAAAGCGAAATCAAACAGAAACAGAGAGAATCAAAATAAGTATAGAATTACCTATCTCATTCAGGCAAGGATATCGTCATGAATTCGATCATGACCATAATTACTTCACGGTTTCATCAACTCCAACACCTGCAGGAAATCAAATAAAAAAAAATCATCATTTCAAGGCCCAAAGTCAGAGGAAACGAGAAATCAGAGTTTGTGTCCAAGTTAATGTTTATTTATTTGTTATGCTGGATTTGAAGTGTGACTAGGCCGAGCGAAATTCATGATTTGCAGGGCCTACTCAGTAATCTGTTTCACTGTCAAGTTGGTCTTTGAAGATGGGTGTTTATGATGGTGATAACTTGCCTAAGTGTTCAGCCTTAATGGATTCTTTAGAGCGCTGCGCTTGTCTTCCTCAGATTGCACCATGCTGGTTAAGAGTCTTCATTGTATCCTACAACTTGTAATTGATCCAATTGTTGTTTCTTTCAAGCATTTCTGTTTTTGCCATGTTTGCAGAATATTTTTCTGTGTCAGAGGATGCGATTAATGAACAAATTGATCCAAAATCGTCGACAGGCTGCACTTGCCCTGAGAGAACAGTGTTATGAGGTTGTGATGAATGCTCTTCGATCATTAAAAGGTGAAACTGGTTAGAAAAGACTTCATAGAGAGTTTGGATCTCCTATCCGACATACTGCAAGCCGACCTTTTCTTGACCAAGCATCTCAAGAGCGATATATATGCCAAATTATTCAGCTTAGTGTTTGATGGCCTGATCAAACTTTTCATGAATATTTGTATCGAACAATGATTGAACTCGGGCTTGAGAATGAACTGCTGGAGCTTGCGGGACCAGATCTGGTACCTTTCTTGCAAAGAGAAATCAAAGTCTGACAATTTAATAATCACATCAACAATGCCTTCCGTTCCTTCATCCATTACTCGTACACGACAAGCTTTGAATCTTGAGCAAGCCAAATACCTGGAACTTCTTGCTCGTTACTATGTATACAAAAGGTAACATGTGCTTGCAGCACATGTACTCTTAAGACTGTCAGAAAGGAGGCAAGTGGAAGGTGGTGAAATGTTGACACTAGAGCAAAGATATCAGTATCTCAGTAATGTTGTATTACAAGCAAGGAGTACATGCAGTACCCATGCCGCAGTGAACTCTATGGTTAACCATTGTGACAATAGATTGCTGGAAGCTATTGTATGTAAAGGGATAGAAAGGTGACACACTTCTGGAACGCAGATGAATATCACACACAAACCTTCAAGCTCAGGTCCAAATCAAGGGAAAGCTAAGCTTTGTTAATCTTGCGGGCTCTGAGAGGGTGATTGTGGAGGTCTGAAGAAGGCTACCAGTGGTCCATGTGGATAATAACATCAGATCGTTGCATTTGCTATATTTTCTCACCAACAACTTGCATTAGCTACAAAGGATGCTCTTAATGGAGTGAGATTTGATCCCGAGACAGGAGAAACTCTTCACATTGAGCTTGCAAGAGCAAATTCTCGAATAACAAGATTGGGAAAAGATGATGGAGGCAATGGAATTTATGATAAAAGAATTAGTAGACCAGTTGGCGTGACGACGATATTTGATGACGATGGGTTGGGTGAGACTATGAAAATGCCAGGTTTAAGCGACATTGTGCAGAGTGGTGGAGCAATGGGGGCTTCGCTGGCTGGTGAAGGTGGGGAATCCGGCGCAGCTAAGAAACAACCTCGTGAACCAGGGGACAATCCACCTTGCCCAACTCTGTTTGTTGCTCACTTAGATCCAACTTGCACTGAAGATGAAATGCGTCAGGTGCTTTCATGGTTTCGGGGTTTCAAAATGTTGAAGATGCAGACTAAAGGTGGAATGCCTGTTGCTTTTGTTGACTTTGAGGATGTGACATCTTCAGGTGAAGCCTTGAAGCAACTTCAAGGCACTTAGTTGCCGTCATCTGATCGTGGTGACTTGCATTTGGAATACGCAAAATCAAGGATGAGATATCCAAGACAAGATAAGGTATTGGAGAATGAAATGAAACAGGTTTTTCCTTTTTCTTTCTGTGATGAAGCATGAAATAGTTAAAGGTGCTGAGTTTCGTATCAAAACAAACATTGAAAACACAAACCATTTGATCACAAGGCATGAGAATGAATGCCAGCGAGGAAAGTGCAGAAAACACCATTTTCTAGATATGAGAGACTCAAAAGAATGCTGATATGCATGAAATCATGGAATATGGTACATAGTCAACTTGCAAGATTTTCAAATTGCTACTGCCTATCCCATGTTCCATTCTTACTAGCCCCAAGCATTTTTGGTGCTAGTAAACTGAAACCTTTCATTCTTCGATGTCTCCAATAAACCAATTTTATTTAATCAAGGATTATCGTTAGCAAACAGACTCCAACAGATACAGAGGTCATTTCTTAGGTGGCAGTCATTGCGATATGCGCACATTTGATTATGTGACAGTTTGACCCGTATTTTAGTAAAGCAGCAAAGCGTATCTCCAGAAATTTGAGAGCAGTTGCAAAATGGCATTCATAGGATCGTTTGCCTATTTCGGTTTTCATGCTGGAATAATGGAAGGCTTTCTATCTTTAAGAGGAAATGGAGGATTCTGTGCTATCTTCGTGCCTTTAGTTGAAACAGCGCCCCTGTTTTGGGGATCGATCTGTTTTATTTCTTTTAGAATAGTTTATTTATGTATTAAAAAATCATTTGTAAAAGAGAGGGGAGAGTTCTGAGTGCTGAGAGCTGGTGGAGAAAAAGGGAGCTTCTATTGTACAATCATTGACATAGATTTTTAATGAAATTACACAGCTCTGACTTCTGAGATTCCTGTGGTATGAAAGTTAGCATAAGTTTTTCTTCTGTAATCTGTTATGTTTCATTTCACTTCATAATCATTTCTGAGTGAACAAATGAAGTGTTTAGGTAGAATTCATAGTATTATATGCTCCGCCTATAAGTTTTTTCATGTTTAATGTTTTCTACTGTTTAAGGAGGATTCAAAGGTATTGTTTGCCCTCCTTAGCTCCTCACCAGTCTTGCCATCCCATTTAATCTCAATTTGATGTTAAATTTCTTGCCTACCTTGCCTCAATCGATAATCTGTGTTATTCATTATATTTCTCTGCTCAAACTGTGATTTTGCCCATGCAGCCCAGAAAAACCCCATCATTTTATTAAAAACCCTCTGATTAGTTTACTAGCCTAATATCAGTGTTACCCTATTGGTCATCTCATCTATTGGAGATTTTACGAGATAGACCAGAGAGAGCCTTCTCCTGCCCCATAGGGCTAGCTACGAGGCTAAATGGTTTGATGTAGCCTTGAGATTTACCTTTATCAGCCTGAGGTGAAATTTCAAGCGCTAACATACTGGCGACCATACTGGGGAGAACAAACCAATCGTTTTCTCATTGACGTGTTATTTCATAAGTCTTAGACAGAGTCTGAAGATACGCCAGGTAGCCTTCGAACACGCTCTTGTTTTACATCAGCGTTAGTAGATAAACGGTGCTTCAGTCGATCTCCGTGAGCTTGTGAATACAACACTTCATTTGCATTTTACCCCAGTACATGTATCAAGTTCAGATCTGATTGTTGATGGTGAACAACGATCAGACACTGACAAGGCTGAACTATTCACCCAGCGACTCCAATTTGATCCAGACATTCCAGTGCTTGCTGATCCATTCATGCAATGGAAGGGTATGTGGCAAACCCTGCCCTGTGTGAAGCTATAGAAGAAATAAGAAATTTGTTAGCAAATACTGAATTTGATGAAGATGTTTTTAGTTCCTTGCTTCAATGGTTCAAATCTTTAAAGTTCTTCAAAACTGAATTTTGTGAGCTAATTGTTGAAAGAATTGAAGAGGAGATTCAATGGTTAGATGAGCAGATTTAGTCATATGATTTCCAAGACCCTAAAAAGTTCTTGGAAATCCTTCCTCCTTTGCAACAAGAAATAACATACTTACCTACAGATGTTTACATTGACATTGTGTAGCTGGAAGTATGCATTGCAGAATTGGGGCAACCAATATAGTTTGGTTTCCGTGATCCTATTGTAGCATATATGGACGTGTTTTTCAATTTGATTGTCAGGTCAGGCTGTCTTTTCCGCGACCAGGGCCATTACTTGCATGAAGGGCTGCCAGCAATTACATCTGTGTCCTGGCGGAAGCATTTTCGAGTGGCATCACTCTCAGGTTTACTTGAATGGTTAATTTAGCATTTTAGTATTACTTGATCTATTGTTTGTACAACAGATTAGAGTAGATGTTGTAAATAAATAAGCAGCCATAAGGGCAGCACCTTGTTATAGTTTGCTTGAAGATTGTTAAGTCATTGTTCAGTTATTTCAGTCTTGAAATCAAATTAGTTCGAGTTCGGTTTCAGTTGTGTCGATGATGACTCCATTGCCCAATGGGTGGAGGCACTGTCTGCTCTCCCAAAGTTCTGCGGTTCTTGGCACCTCCAAAAAGCGGCAGCTGCCATCCCAAGTGGAGCTGATGTTAGACTCCGTCTCATGTCACTGTGAGATTGATTCTTCTTCAAAACCCTGTTTTGAAGAAGAAATCGTTAAATGTGTTGTTTTAGATTATGTAATTTATTCTTCAGCTCTTCAAATAGCAGCGACTTCAAGCTCCTATCCCTGCACAAGCACAATTCAAAACATCATCAGCAATCAGGGACAAAGCGAAATCAAACAGAAACAGAGAGAATCAAAATAAGTCTTCACGGTTTCATCAGCTCCAACACCTGCAGGAAATCAAATAAAAAAAAATCATCATTTCAAGGCCCAAAGTCAGAGGAAACGAGAAATCAGAGTTTGTGTCCAAGTTAATGTTTATTTATTTGTTATGCTGGATTTGAAGTGTGACTAGGCCGGGCGAAATTCATGATTTGCAGGGCCTACTCAGTAGTCTGTTTCACTGTCAAGTTGGTCTTTGAAGATGGGTGTTTATGATGGTGATAACTTGCCTAAGCGTTCAGCCTTAATGGATGCTTTAGAGCGCTGCGCTTGTCTTCCTCAGATTGCACCATGCTGGTTAAGAGCCTTCATCGTATCCTACAACTTGCAATTGATCCAACTGTTGTTTCTTTCAAGCATTTCTGTTTTTTCCATGTTTGCAGAATATTTTTCTGTTTCAGAGGATGCGATTAATGAACAAATTGATCCGAAATCGTCGACAGGCTGCACTTGCCCTGAGAGAACAGTGTTATGAGGTTGTGATGAATGCTCTTCGATCATTAAAAGGTGAAACTGGTTAGAAAAGACTTCATAGAGAGTTTGGATCTCCTGTCCGACATACTGCAAGCCGGCCTTTGCTTGACCAAGCATCTCAAGAGTGATATATACACCAAATTATTCAGCTTAGTGTTCGATGGCCTGATCAAAATTTTCATGAATATTTGTATCGAACAATGATTGAACTCGGGCTTGAGAATGAACTGCTGGAGCTTGCGGGACCAGATCTGGTACCTTTCTTGCAGAGAGCAATCAAAATTTGGCAATTTAATAATCACATCAACAATGCCTTCCGCTCCTTCATCCATTACTCGTACATGACAAGCTTTGAATCTCGAGCAAGCCAAATATCTAGAACTTCTTGCTCGTTACTATGTATACAAAAGGCAACATGTGCTTGCAGCACATGTACTCTTAAGACTGTCAGAAAGGAGGCAAGTGGAAGGTGGTGAAATGTTGACACTAGAGCAAAGATATCAGTATCTCAGTAATGCTGTATTGCAAGCAAGGAGCGCGTGCATTACCCATGCCGCAGTGAACTCTATGGTTAACCATTGTGACAATAGATTGCTGGAAGCTATTGTATGTAAAGGGATAGAAAGGCGACACACTTCTGGAACGCAGATGAATATCACACATAAACCTTCAAGCTCCGGTCCAAATCAAGGGAAAGCTAAGCTTTGTTAATCTTGTGGGCTTTGAGAGGGTGATTGTGGAGGTCTGAAGAAGGCTACCAGTGGTCCATGTGGATAATAACATCAAATCGTTGCATTTGCTGTATTTTCTCACCAACAACTTGCATTAGCTGCAAAGGATTCTCTTAATGGAGTGAGATTTGATCCCGAGACAGGAGAAACTCTTCACATTGAGCTTGCAAGAGCAAATTCTCGAATAACAAGATCGGGAAAAGATGATGGAGGCAATGGAATTTATGATAAAAGAATTAGTAGACCAGTTGGTGTGACGGCGATAATTGATGACGATGGGTTGGGTGAGACTATGAAAATGCCAGGTTTAAGCGACATTGTGCAGAGTGGTGGAGCAATGGGGGCTTCGCTGGCTGGTGAAGGTGGGGAATCCGGCACAGCTAAGGAACAACCTCGTGAACCAGGGGACAATCCACCTTGTCCAAATCTGTTTTTTGCTCACTTAGATCCAACTTGCACTGAAGATGAAATGCGTCAGGTGCTTTCACGGTTTCGGGGTTTCAAAATGTTGAAGATGCAGACTAAAGGTGGAATGCCTGTTGCTTTTGTTGACTTTGAGGATGTGACATCTTCAGGTGAAGCCTTGAAGCAACTTCAAGGCACTTAGTTGCCGTCATCTGATCGTGGTGGCTTGCATTTGGAATACGCAAAATCAAGGATGAGATATCCAAGACAAGATAAGGTATTGGAGAATGAAATGAAACAGGTTTTTCCTTTTTCTTTCTATGATGAAGCATGAAATAGTTAAAGGTGCTGAGTTTTGTATCAAAACAAACATTGAAAACACAAACCATTTGATCACAAGGCATGAGAATGAATGCCAGTGAGGAAAGTGCAGAAAACACCATTTTCTAGATATGAGAGACTCAAAAGAATACTGATATGCATGAAATCACGGAATATGGTACATAGTCAACTTGCAAGATTTTCAAATTGCTACTGCCTGTCCCATGTTCCATTCTTGCTAGCCCCAAGCATTTTTGGTGCTAGTAAACTGAAACCTTTCATTCTTCGATGTCTCCAATAAACCAATTTTATTTATTCAAGGATTACCATTGGCAAACAGACTCCAACAGATACAGAGGTCATTTCTTAGGTGGCAGTCATTGCGATATGCGCGCATTTGATTATGTGGCAGTTTGACCCGTATTTTAGTAAAGCAGCAGAGCGTATCTCCAGAAATTTGAGAGCAGTTGCAAAATGGCATTCATAGGATAGTTTGCCTATTTCGGTTTTCATGCTGGAATAATGGAAGGCTTTCTACCTTTAAGAGCAAATGGAGGATTCCTTGCTATCTTTATGCCTTTAGTTGAAACAACGCCCTTGTTTTGGGGGTCGATCTGTTGTATTTTTTTTAGAATAGTTTATTTATGTATTAAAAAATCATTTGTAAAAGAGAGGGGAGAGTTCTGAGTGCTGAGAGCTGGTGGAGAAAAAGAGAGCTTCTATTGTACAATCATTGACAGAGATTTTTAATGAAATTACACAGCTCTGACTTCTGAGATTCCTGTGGTATGAAAGTTAGCATAAGTTTTTCTTCTATAATCTGTTATGTTTCATTTCACTTCATAATCATTTCTGAGTGAAAAAATGAAGTGTTTAGGTAGAATTCATAGTATTATATGCTCTGCCTATAAGTTTGTTCATGTTCAATGTTTTCTATTGTTTAAGGAGGATTCAAAGGTATTGTTTGCCCTCCTTAGCTCCTCACCAGTCTTTCCATCCCATTTAATCTCAATTTGATGTTAAATTTCTTGCCTACCTTGCCTCAGTCGATAATCTCTGTTATTCATTATATTTCTCTGCTCAAACTGTGATTTTGCCCATGCAGCCCAGAAAAACCCCATCATTTTATTAAAAACCCTCTGATTAGTTTACTAGCCTAATATCAATGTTACCCTATTGGTCATTTCATCTATTGGAGATTTTACGAGATAGACCGGAGAGAGCCTTCTCTTGCCCCGCAGGGCTAGCTACGAGGCTAAATGGTTTGATGTAGCCTTGAGGTTTACCTTTCTCAGCCTGAGGTGAAATTTCAAGCGCTAACAAGATCAACTTCTTTTCGACATCGAAGAATATTTCATGGCTTCCAACCATTTCATTAGAGTTATCATCAACCTCATCATGCTTATCACATCAACAAGCATCTTCCCCAAGTTGAAGATTGTGTACCTACACAACTTAAATACCAAGTACAACCAAATATTATAGAACCATGATGTTAGTCATACCAAAAAGACAGAAGCAATTCATCTTTATACATATTAGATGCCTAAACTCAATTACAAACAAGATACATATACTCTTCAACATCTTGATAGGGACTTTGATATACACCCTAGACTACTTCATAACAACATTTATTTCATCTAGGGTTTCAATGTGTCTTCCAAAGGTATGACATACCTTACTACGACATATGGAAAACCCTAGAAACCATTTACACAAATATAGTGTTATCACTCAGGTTGTCCCTATGCTCCTATAGGGATACGACTGAGGTAACCAAAAACAAATATTTGGATTGCAGGTTCTAGCCCACCTGCAATCAGAGAGGGCTCTCTCTTAATGATTCAACTTTGTTGATGATTTTAGGCTAGCTTTTGGCTCAGGGGTTTTTGTTTGTGTTTGGATGGAAGGAAAATGCTTTTAGGCAGAGAGGCAATTTATGAAGTGATAAGTTTCAAACCATTGGGCATGGAGTCATGGGTTAGGATTATCAGTGTGTTTTCTTGGTCATAAGAGAAATATGAAGTAGGATAGCTGCTCATAACACAATCTTCAGACTAAAGGGATGAGAGGCACTTAAGAATCTCTCATTCAACTTAACAGAGCGAAAGATGACCTCTATCTAGGGGCAATGAAGAATCCCTGGATAACTGTCTTGAGTTAAGGCAAACATGAGCCATGTGGAATTCATATTTATGCTTAAACAGAGGAAAACATAAAGAAATAACAGAAATTGAGCATAGAGTGTATTTAAACAAATTCTAAGCTAATCTTTCTTTCTGCTGTTTAAGAGCGTAATTCATGAATGAAAACAGAGGTAAGAAGCACTTATTGGGTTATGCAACAGCACGAGAATTCCATAATCACTCTTCAACCAGTAAACACAGTGAACAATCCGTTCTCCAAGGCTCATAAGCAGTCTTTGATTATAGAAACTTATCAGATATTACAGTGCGAGTCTCTCCCGGAGCAAAATCAGCTAGAGATAGCTTGTTGACTAATCAACCAACCAACCAACCCATAATACAGTATTCAGGGCTGCTTTTATAGTGCAAATATCTTCGACTATTTATTACAATTGACCTAAAACAGGTCTACAAAAAGAGCTTTCTAAACCTAAAATTGTGTCAAAATTAAATGCAGGTAAATATCTATTGAACTGTGTCAAAGGTAGTTGGATCAAAAAGAGTGCAATGTGGCCCTTGGAGGCTCGATGCAGTACTATTGGAATAACTATGCTTTGGGATCTGCAGTTTTGTTATGGTGCGAGTTAAATGTGCAACAACCATGATTTGAGGGTTTTGAGCGGCCTCGCCCTCTTTTTTGACTTTGCTGGAAGGTATTTAATTTTCTCCTACTTTGGGCCGCTATTAAGATCTTCGTTGATACTCTTTGCCGCTACATTGATGGTCTCCGCCACTTTCTGATACTCTTTGACGTGCTTTCTCCCTGTAGATTTGATCTGATACTCTTTAATCTCTGTCTCTGGTCCTTTCCTGTCTTCAAATCGGTTTAATTTAGCAAAATCGGGCAATTTAGGGCCTTTTCGGTGTAAAACGGGCCAAGGAATCAAAAGATTCCCTAAAGGTTCCCCAATATCGCTCATAGCAATGCACGATCAAAAACTGCCTCTGTTTCTTGTTCCGGAGCTCCGAAGCTCGACTTTGCGCTTGCGCGAATTTTCGGTTTTCTAGCTGCTGACGTCAGCATGACATCAGCTGCACGGCGGATGACGTCAGCCAGGTGATGTGGCAGGGGGGCTCATACTTTAATGCGATGTGATGAACTTCTTCCAATGCGATCGCAATATCGCATCAGCGGGGAACGAAAAGGTATTTATTTTGGAAATGTGATGCTTGCGAATGTCGATCGCCAATATCGCGATATCGCATCGGGAAAAAAAGGGTGGGGCACACTTATGTGGTGAAAATATTGCGATATGGCGACGCGAGATGGCTCACTAGGATCTGCAGAGTGTTAAGGAAATCGGCAAGGGTCTATTGAGATCGGAAGGAGTGAGTATGTGCGTTAGAAGAGCGATTGAGGCCTCGGAAGCGGTCCGATAACCTAAAAAGGGATTTTATAGTTTGGAAGGAGTCTATTACATTAGAAGATGGTTTGAAGGGGCAGCATGAGGGTTCTTGCCAAGTTTCAGACAAGCTGAGCAATTCCCGGGGGTACTTATGGTTATTTTTCAACCAGGGGGAGGGATATTTACATAGGGGATCATTTACATAGTTTTAGTAGGGGGATGGGGAAAATATAGGGAGTTAAATAAAAATGTCAGTAGTTAATATGGAGATGGTAAGAAGGCGCTAGGTTTGAGAGATATTAGTCTTCAACGGGGAGATAGAATTTTTATAGAGAAAGTATGGATCCTTCCCTGAGTGAAGCAGATCTTCACCTAGGCTAAATGACATGGAAAATGATGAAACTATGAGATGTCAAGCAGATCTTGACCTCTTTTGGGGAAATTAGTTAATGATTTCGGGAAGATGGAGCAAGGGAAGTTAGTTACGCCTGGTTTGAGCTTCTTCAAAATAAAAATGCTTTATGACTGTGATCTGAGTAGAGATGACACCCTGAAAATATGGAACTGATCAGCAATCAAGATTCTGCAACCTCAAAACTACCTACCCAACCTACTTACCTAAGATTGTTTCTTCTTTTGGTTTGGGTGCACTTAGACTTGCAGACCCATCATTTCAATTTTTTCTTTTTATACCTTCATATCTACAAACTACCCTTATTTCATCCAAGGGCCCAGATTAAGCAGTTGGGCTCCTTTGATTCTCTACCTATCTAAGAATCTGCCAAGATTAAGCTGTTTGGACAGATTTTCATCCTCTATAGTCCTAAAACAAGAAATTGAAACCTAGGGAGACCAAGATTAAGCTGTATGGGACCTCCCTTGAGCTGAAAAAGGTAAAACTGGAATAACTTCAATCTCAAATTTGGAAAGCAGTTAGATGAACTCTGAGTAGCCTTCTTGTGACTGTTTAGCAAATATGAAGCATTGCAGCATGCAAAGTATGACATATTTGGTCTGTAAAAATGTCAATCATGAAATATGAGTAACCTGCTGCAGCAGGAGGCTAACATCAACTATGTAACTTATGAGTTTTTTGTTAATATAAAGTTATTAAATCTATAAAAAAATTAATGGGGAGGAGTTGAGGATGGGAGCCACCTTTGGAAAAATTAAACTATCTGAAGGGGTAGATCATTCTTCCACCCAGCATTGAGGTTGGCCTTAGCCTAGGCTCAACTTGGTTTGGAAAAAAGAAAAAGAAAAAAACTATGGTAAGTGCATCAAAGTAACTCATATATCCATATTTAGAGAATTGTTTTTAAAGAGATGGCTAACTAAGTGTGCTCAAGAGATAATGGAAATTATTATAGATATTTTTTTTTTAATTAAAAGATAATGAAAATTAACAAAGTAGTGGAAATTTCTATAAAAATTTATTTAATGATAAATAGTGGTAAGTAACTTAATTTACTGAAGATAATGAAAATTAACAAAATAGTGGAAAATTTGTTAAGAGATAATAGCAATTAATAATATAATGGAAACCTTGATATAGAAATACATATATGCTGATGGTGTTGGACCCACCAACATGTCAAGGATCTCCTCGATAAGAAGTCCCATTTAGACCTCAAGCCATTTGGTGTAGGAGCCCCAATAGTGGGTTGTATGGTAATGCCTTGACCATGATTTCGTACAAAGGCAAGTAAGATGTCCCTATTGGTAGCAAGGGTGTGATTGCTGCAGTAAGTCAAGGAAGGTGCGTGAGAGATTCTAACGCACACAGAGTGAGGTGATTGTGCCCCTTGGAAACTTGTAATAGTACTCAGCTTGGAAGGGAACACACAAGCAAAGAAGTGTAAGCTCCAGTCATACAATACATCCATGCCCAACCACTAGTCTCTATAGTGGAATGTTATAACCACAACCACCTGCTCCTCCAAAGAGATATACTAGCTCTACGCAATGGAGAAGCCAAGGCGTGTTACAATATTTTCCAAGCTTTCTCTAAGATACTCCTATCAGAAGCTTGGCTGACCAAAAGCCTTTACAATGAGTTATGAGGTTCTATTTATAGTAAAGGGTGGGGTGACCCTTGACATTCCCCTTTGTGAAAGTTCATCTACCCTCGTGACTCTTCATCTACTCTGTGACTATTACATCCAATTATTGACACTTGAACTTCCACTTGACAAGATATTACATCACAATGCACATGTTCCCATGTGAGACAAAATGGCTTGAGCAAGCCATGAAAGACATCACTGACAATCGGTCGTTGTGGTGAGACCAACTCTTTGACATGCTTCTGATGGTGAGGTGGTGAGTTGATGCCAAGCCTAGTGGTCTGTGATGGTGTGCATGCGCTCCATGCTAACATCTTGTTGAAGCAAACTCTTACCTATGTTGCATCCAGGTGCATTGGTATGGCTCCTCCATCCAACTCGTCTACTAGCATGCGTATGGTCTTCTTGGGTGCCACCGAACCAGCAACACACTGATGTATAGTGTCCGTGTTGATCTTCGATTGTGTTTTGTTGGTCATGCGCATCAACTATTAATTACATGTTCAGCTCCAGTTAGAATTGCTTCTTGTCTTTGGCTCGATGAGTGCCAAATGGGTTAGATCACACGTATGCACACAATGAAATGCAAACTTCTGAATTCCCTTGCATGCAATCAACAACACGACTCACCATTTTTGCTCCGTGCCAACTACTGGGATGAATCTATAACTTGTACAGGCATAGTTTCATCCATTTGTGCATGTTGCGCCCCTTGTTGTTCACGTTCCTGTTGCAACTCATTCTCTCGTCTATGTAGCTCCTATTCTTCCTTAAGTTGTTGCTTCATCACATAAAACTCCTTCTCGATTCCTTTCTCTTCCCTCATTCGACTGTCTTGTCACGTCGTCACCTCATAGCTTTAATCTCCAAAGCTTCTTTCGTCATGAGTGGATCTACTTTGGACTTGCAACTTTTCTTTGCCTCTATGCTGTCAATAACCTTCCTCTTGTATCCATTGCGTGTAGGTGTGATGCCTTCTGTTGTTGTTGATGGTGTTGCTCGTTGTGATGCTGCTACCATATTATTTTATTTCCTTTTCTATGAACAACTTGATGTCTTCATAGGTAGGCAAGCTCATAGACACTTGCTTGGCTGCAACCCCTGTTGTGCTCTCAATGGTGTCCTTTGACTCTGCTCTCTTGAAGGCCATTGTACTTGTGCTTATGAGAGATAAACAAACACTTATGTTGCCTAGAGACATAGAAACACTCATGGCAATAAATATGTCAGTCGAAAAACAAAAAACAACTTGATAACTAACTTGCAACATACCTGTGTGACTGACCATGAAGGTTTCACAATTTCCATGGGGAGGTCGAGAGACTGATTGCCAAAAATATGCAAGGAACAATTCGGGATGTTGGGAGGCTGACTGATTGTTCGAACTGCGAAATGCATAGTCCATCTTGGCCTGTTGAGGATTGAAACTGCACAATGCGTAATTTCAGTTAGCAGTGACATGTAACCAACAAACTACATTGTGCAGTTTTTGGGGCTAGCAGGACACTGCCTCCAAGAATTGCGCAATGCAAGCCTGGAGGTCAGTGTTGGGCTAGAATTGCGCAAAATATGGAGGGAAGGTAGAGCCTTCGCTTCTAGAAATGTACAATGCTAGCCAGGCAAGGCACGGTACGGGTTAAGGAAGCCTAGTCTAGTCGACGGGCAATGTTGGCTTAGTGGGTCCTGACCCAATTTCAGAGTTAGTTTCGCTAAACAAATCCCTACACTACTAGCCCTTTCAGCATCAATCTGCGGAGCGTGGACTGAATTATCACCCGAAGAAGTATGGGGGGATGCTGCAAGAAAGTTTCCGCACCCAGAGATTAGTGTAATGTCGTTTTATGCCCTAAATATGCCTTTGAACAGATCAATAAGCCTTTAGGGCTTATCGATATAACTACCCTTAATAAAATTCTATACCTCCACAATCGTTTACGATTGTCTTTCGTGGACCCTGAATAGGAAAATCCACTACTTATGCACATCAAAGATTACTCATAACCTAGTGATGACTCGGATTAGCTTAAGAGTTCGATAACTTCAACATAGATCAAGATAATCTTCACGTAAACAATTAATAGTAATTTCATTCATATAATAGTATAAGTTATACAAATTCGCGCATCAATACATTATTATTTCATAAACCCATTATAACATAAGGTGCATTCATGTAAACCGAAGTAGGAGATAACACAAGTATTTATGCAATAATCTTCTTTATTAATACTTAGTTTTGCTTACAGGCTCAAGACTTCCTTGCGCACTCAACTACAAGGGTTCGGGCACTTAGTTGCAAACTCTACTCTAGGCCCCTGCGCACACAACTGCAGAGCCTTCCTTCTACTATAAGACTTCTATGCTCGTCCTTCTATTGACCCATTACATTTGCCTTCATCCTCT
>APFE030061137.1:229349-272463 GCA_000404065.3 Pinus taeda | reverse complement strand
GGAGGAATGCCGTAATGATAAAACCAATTTATTTTGCTGCTTTGTAGACTTTAGAAAGGCTTTTGATATGGTTCCTAGATATAACCTTTGGAAGAGGTTAGAAGAGCTAAAGGTTCCTCTTGAGTTAAGAGCTACTGCTATAAGGCTTTACGAGAATGTAATTGCCAAGCTAAAGAACAATGAGGGGTGGTCAAAAGATATTAAGAGTAACATCGGAGTTAAACAAGGTTGCCCCCTCTCCCCTACTCTCTTTGGAATTTACATCGATAAGCTCGAAGGTTATTTAGAAGAGGCAGGATGTGGTGGCACAATCTTAGCTGGGATAGTCATTATCCTTCTTCTCTATGCTCACGATATTGTTATTTTGGCAAGGTGCCCTTCTGATCTTGATAAGCAACTCAAGCTTCTTAAGGATTTCTGCTCTACCATGGGTATGACTATTAACACAGACAAAACAAAATTTATGATTATCAAATCTAAGAAGGACACTTGCGCTAATTTTAGTATGACAATAATAACTTGGAGGAAGTATATTCTTACAAGTATCTAGGAATTGATATCCATCACAAGCTCAACTGGAACCATAACATTGAGAAAAGGATCAATGGGGGATGGAAAGCTTATTTTGGTCTTGAAAATAAATGTAAAATAGCAAACCTCGTAATGTGGGATAAAAAGAAGTTCCTCTTTGAAACTTTAGTCACTCCTGTTATCTTATATGGTTGTGAAGTTTGGGGCTGCAGCATCTCCAGAGAATAATGGAGGAAGATTGAGAAAATCCAGAAGCGTTTTATAACTTATAACCTAAAAATTAAAAGTAATACGCCATATCCTATTCTCCTTAAGAAGCAGGTCTTTCTTCTATTGAGAGCCTAGCTATGCTCAGTTTTTCTTATGTAACAAGGCCACAAGTCAATAACACAGACAATCATAGATTCCTAACCTTAGCTTTAAATTCTCAGCCAAATCACCTAAGCTTAACGAGGTGGCATTAAGGGACACAAGGGCCTGGTTAAACTATTGCGGATCAATTTGAGAACGATTGCTTTGCAAAACCCATAAATAACATTTATAAAGATATTGTTTACTTTCTAATTTCAAAGAGAAGAAATTATGGGTGAGAAGATTTAGCGTCTAAAAGAAAATTAAGTTATTATAAGAAGGTCATCAAACCCCACCTGAGATCAAAAAGTATCTCTCTATTCTAACTAGCTCAAAAAAGAAAATTTAATATAGCAAAGATTTAGAACGAAATTCTCATGAGCTCCATTAGTGGTGAAACTGGCCGCTGGGTAGTTCTAAAAACGCCATTGGATAGAAGGATCTGCCATAATTTGGAAGAATAGGAGCATCGAGGATGAAAACCAACTTCCTCTTAGAGTGCCTGCATACAACCACAATTAGATCTTCAATTTCACAACCTTGTTTACAATTACATGGACCTTTCCTAGCCTTACCAATTGCCAAAATTATATGGAATCGGGAGGCTTCTCTCCAAGCTTTTTGAGCATAGGAATAAAATATTAAATCAAAATAAATAATTTGTCTTTTTAGGTCCGATAGATCATTATTTGGTCTCAGTGGACGTTAACCATCATCATCATCATCAAATTCTTTTAATAAAGTATTATATAAAAGTTACAAAATTATTCTTAATAGATCATAAAATGCTTAGGTTTTAGGGTTTAGGGTTCAATTTTTAGGGTTTGTGTTGCATTTCTTGAGAGGAAGACAAAGCCTTCCCTCTCAGGATTGTGCAATGTTGTCTTGGTGATGCAGAGTCTAGGCCAAGGTTGCCCAGACTCGTTGACGGGTAATAGAACACGAATGTAAATTCGAATGCATGGGGATATTGAGTGTAAGCATGCGTGAATGATCATGCATGAAAATGGTGAATGAAAGATTCAGAAAATGGAACAACATGCATGTGGGTGAAGCAAGTCGCCGAATCGGCGACCATTAGTGAGAAATAGTTTCATGCATGTGACAACAGTGAGATATTAATGAAAATTAAAATGGTGCTATTATAAGATAGTATGTACCAAAATGACAACAAGTGCTCACTGAAATCAAGCACAAAATCTTCATACGAAGTGAAACACAAAAAGTATTAGAAATGCAACACAAGACATGCAAATTGGGCTTACCCCAAGACGACTGAGCTGAATGTGTTGACAACTTCTAGATACATTGTGGGATGTAAGAGATACAAGGCCGATGTATGGAATGAGCTCTGAAGTGTCTAGTTGATGAGTTTTGATAAAATTGAGGTAGTGATGTGCATGCCTCAAATCTAGGGAATGCAACACTTGGTGGGAGGTTTCTGAAATGATCCTTGCATGTGACCTCAGTTGACAAAAATAAATCCCTGAAATAAGGGATGCCTTTGCATGTTTCCTTGGGAGAGGTAGCCCATGCATGCAAGCCTGTATTGCTTGGTCCCGGAGGAACCAATCAAATCAATTGCACATGCAAGAGGCTGCTCAATTGCTGGGGTAAAATGAAAATTTCTGGTTGAGAATTTTGTTATTGTTGAATAATATCGCTACAAAAAGAAACCTATTATTGCTCAACAATATCCCTGTTTGCGAAAATCTTTGTTGCAGGAAATGAATTGAACAATGCTTGTGTAAATTGAATTGAACAATTTCCTTTTCTTCAAATCTTGTGTCCATTTCATGGAGTATTTTCTCATGTCTATAAGTGTCCAAAATTATTTTCGTTTTAGTTATATAAATTTCATTTTAAGCTAACAAAGAAAACATATCCATTTTAAGTTTTAACCAAGAAGTGCAATAGCTAGCTCCTGCACCCTGCAACCATTCCAAAAGCCTTCCTATCTTGATGTGCAACGCAAACATCATAGCTAGCAAGACCTTGAAGATGTTAATGAACATGTCATTGAAATTTGGTTCCTATCTTCTTTTTTCTTAGAGAATTCCCTTGGCCATATGTCAAATAAATCACTCTTTTAGAGAATTCCCTTGGCCATATGTCATCTTATTTCAAACTTGGAGGTAGGTCATTAAAGGTTACCGAGCTTGAACACAATTTCCATCTCTTTGACCACATATTCACAACGAAGCCTCTGATCCACGACCTCCAAAATGATCTACGTCAGCCATTGAGCTCGCCTTCTGTGAAAAAAGCATTGCAACGTCTTTGTGAAGATGCAAAAAATGCCTCATGGTCCAGCAAGACGCGCATATTGGCCATGAGCTCAGTGCCTTTGGGTGCCCATCTGATCTGATCTGTAGAGCTTTTCCTTCGTAACTTCACCGCATAGTTCATAGACCAACTGCTCGTAGAACTGTTCCCGCACAATGGCTGAAAATTTGACCTCAGAGCTCTGTGCAGGATTCGAACTCGCGATCTTGCGAACGTAGAGGACAAGGGCCTGAGGCACTCGATGGGGCAGACTGGTTGAAATCCTGGACTTTTCAAATGTAATCAACATTCAAAAACTAAAGTATAAAACTAACCAAAAATAGTCATCTATTGTTTGTTGTGGTCTTTTCAGGCTGCTAGAGTTTCCCTTCATTGGAGAAAGCAATGTTAGGTTAAATGTTGATCACTTCATTCAAATTTTCTTTGAGAAGAATATTCCGACAATTAAATATTAATAATGCCTACTTTTTGTTACTTTTATATGAGAGTATTTTATGTGTTTATTATCAGTAATGAAGCATATTTTATGTTAGTTTTATGAAACGTATTTTATGTTAATAGGTTCTATGAGCGTTTCTTTCTGTGTTAATTTAAATAGTGATATGCAAGGGCTGATCTGAAGCGATCAGAACTACACATTTATGATGTTGGAGTGTGATACGTAAATGCAAAGCAATTACTCTTGATGTACATACTATGTTGATGTTTTTTGGGGAGTATGGAAATGTAAAGTAGGTGGCACGCTTTCACTATAATAGCTTGTGTGTGTAAGTTTATAGAGTGAACCCAAAGAGTTAATGCCATTTTAATCTTAAACCTATGACTTTGGGTTTGTGTTTAGATATTTTACATACATGATTGTGTTCATAAGTTTGGATTGAAAGAATTTACTTTAATTTTTATTATCTAATTTCAAAATATTTTGAGAATGGAAAAAATATTTCTCAATAAAAAAATTTAAATTTAGAAAATATTCTTAATTTAAATTCAACAATGAATAATTAAACATAAAAGGGAATTTTATAAAATTATTGAAGCAGTGTTGAGGCTCTAAATTCTATTTATATTTTATTCTTTTCATTTATATGTAATACGAATTTAATTTCTCTAACTACTTAATTGAAATAACTAGTTATTTCCAAATGATTTTGAACTATGTTTTTACTTCATACAATTATACTTTTATATTTTAGAGTGCTAGAGTAGGGAAGGGAATTTGATAAAATTATTGAACCCGTGTTGAGGCTCTAAATTCTATTTATATTTTATTCTTTTCATTTATATGTAATCAAATTTTAATTTGTCTAACTACTTAATTTAGATAACTAGTTATTTCCAAATGATTTTGAACTATGTTTTTACTTCATATAATTATACTTTTATATTTTAGAGTTCTAGTGTAGGGAAGGGAATTTTATAAAATTATTGAAGCGGTGTTGAGGGTCTAAATTCTATTTATATTTTATGCTTTTAATTTATATGTAATAAAAGTTTAATTTCTCTAACTACTTAATTTAGATAACTAGTTATTTCCAAATGATTTTGAGCTATGTTTTTTCTTAATACAATTATACTTTTATATTTAAGAGTGCTAGGTTAGGGTACAGCAGGGTACGGTATGGTACGGTACAGTAGAGTATAGTAGTAGGCTAGGCTAGGCTAGGCTAAGACAAGACAGGCTAGAGTAGGCTAGGTTACGCTAGAGTAGGCTAGGCTAGAGTAGAGTAGGCTAGGCTAGGCTAGAGTAGAGTAGAGTAGAGTAGAGTAGGCTAGGCTAGGCAAAGATAAGATAGGCTAGGCTAGAGTAGGCTAGTGTCGAGTACAATAGAGTAGAATAGAGTAGAGTAGAGTAGGTTAGGCTAGGCTAAGCTAGGCTAGGCTAGAGTATAGTAGAGTAGGCTAGAGTAAAGTACAGTAGAGTAGGCTAGGCTAGGCTAGGCTAGGCTAGAGTAGAGTAGAGTAGGCTAGGCTAGGCTAGGCTAGGTTAGGATAGAGTAGAGTAGGCTAGGCTAGCGTAGGCTAGGAAAAGATCAGATAGGCTAGCCTAGAGTAGGCTACAATAGAGTAAAGTAGGCTAGGCTAGGCTAGCCTAAGATCTATGCTAGGCTAGGCTGGGCTAGAGGAGAGTAGGGTAGGCTAGGCTAGGCTAGGCTAGCATAGAGTAGAGTAGAGTAGGCTAGGCTAGAGTAGAGTAGAGTATATTAGAGTAGCGTAGAGCAGAGTAGAGTAGAGTAGGCTACGCTAGGCTAGGCTAGAGTAGAGTAGAGTAGGTTAGGCTAGGCTAGAGTAGAGTAGAGTAGTAGGCTAGGCTGGGCTAGGCTAGTCTGAGATTAGATAGGGTAGAGTAGGCTAGGTTAGGCTAGAGTAGGCTAGGCTAGGCTAGGCTAGAGTAGAGTAGAGTAGAGTAGACTGGGCTAGGCTAGGCTAAGATCAGATATGCTGGGCTAGAGTATGCTAGAGTAGAGTACAATAGAGTAGAGTAGATTAGGCTAGGCTAGGCTATGCTAGAGTAGAGTAAAGTAGAGTAGAGTAGAGTAGAGTAGGCTAGGCTAGGCTAGGCTAGGCTAGCCTAGAGTAGAGTAGAGAAGGCTAGGCTAGGCTAGGCTAGGATAGGGTAGAGTAGGATAGGCTAGGCTAGGATAGGATAGAGTAGAGTAGGCTAGGCTAGTGTAGGCTGGGAAAAGATCAGATAGGCTAGGCTAGAATAGGCTACAATAGAGTAAGGTAAAGTAGGCTATGCTAGGCTAGCCTAAGATCTATGCTAGGCTAGACTTGGCTAGGCTAGAGTAGAGTAGAGTAGAGTAGAGTAGGCTAGGCTAGGCTAGAGTAGAGTAGAGTAGGCCAGGCTAGGCTAAATTAGAGTAGAATAGTAGGCTAGGCTAGGCTAGGCTAGATAGGCTAGAGTAGGCTAGGCTAGGCTAGGCTAGAGTATGCTAGAGTAGAGTACGGTAGAGTGGAGTAGAGTAGCATAGGCTAGGTGAGAGTAGAGTAGAGTAGAGTAGAGTAGAGTAGGCTAGAGTAGAGTAGAGTAGAGTAGAGTAGAGTAGAGTGGAGTAGAGTAGGCTAGGCTAGGCTAGAGTAGAGTAGAGTAGAGTAGAGTAGAGTATGCTAGGATAGGCTAGGCTAGGCTAGAGTAGAGTAGAGTAGGCTAGGCTAGGCTAAGATAGGATAGAGTAGAGTAGACTAGGCTAGTGTATGCTAGGCAAAGATCAGATAGGCTACGTTAGGGTAGGCTAGTGTAGAGTAAAGTAATGTAGGCTAGGCTAGCCTAGCCTAAGATCTAGGCTAGGCTAGGATAGGCTTGAGTAGAGTACAATAGAGTAGACTAGAGTAGGCTAGGCTAGGCTAGGCTAGCGTAGAGTAGAGTAGGCTAGGCTAGAGTAGAGTAGAGTAGGCTAGGCTAGGCTAGATTAGAGTATAGTATGCCAGGCTAGGCTAAAGTAGAGTAGAGTGCTAGGCTAGGCTAGGCTAGGCTAAGACCAGATAGGCTAGAGTAGGCTAGGTCAGGGTAGAGTAGGCTAGGCTAGGCTAGGCTAGAGTAGAGTAGGCTAGGCTAGGCTAGAGTATAGTAGAGTAGGCTAGAGTAGAGTAGAGTAGAGTAGGCTAGGCTAGGCTAGACTAAGATCATATATGTTATGCTAGAGTAGGCCAGAGTAGAGTAGAGTAGGGTGGGCTAGAGTAGAGTAGAGTAGACTATAGTAGAGTAGGCTAGGCTAGAGTAGAGTAGAGTAGGCTAGGCTAGGCTATGCTAAGCTACGCTAGAGTCGAGTAGCCTAGAGTAGAGTACAATAGAGTAGCGTAGAGTAGAGTAGAGTAGAGTAGAATAGGTTAGGTTAGGCTAGAGTAGAGTAGAGTAGATTAGAGTAGAGTACAGAAGGTTAGGCTAGGCTAGGATAGAGAAGAGCACACTAGGATAGAGTAGGCTAGAATAGCATAGAGTAGAGTGGTAAGGGTGTATTTGGTACCAATTAGTTAAACTTTGAATTGAATATGTAATAGAAAAACAATTTAGATGACTCTTACCATTGTTTTGTGCGAGATTTTTTGGCATTATGTTTCAAGTGTTGTCCTTGATGGCAACTCACTCAGAGTTTGGTACAGGTGATGGCAACTTAATCAGAGGACAGATCTCAGTACAGCAGGACAAGAAAGAGATATACGCAGGTTTATCAAAGAGAATCCGCGTATACACGCAAGTTTGCTTCAGTAAAAGCGCGTATATGTGGAAAACTTATCTTTGGTCCATGGCGGTTATTCCTTGGAAGTTGTGCCTATGGTTTTGGACCATGGCGTCTCGACGAACGTGTTGATCCCTAGTTCCGAAGTTGATGGTATTGGTTTGTTATGGTTTTGGACCATGGTATTGAGCAAGGCCTAAGGCTATATAAGGAGAAGATCATTAGGCCAAGAGAGGAAAAGAGAGTGAGCATTGGGTGTCTGACGAAGTGAGAGGATCTGGTATTGCTGGTTGTCTGTTCGAGAAGTCTGGCAAGGGTCGGATCTGACAGCGGAGGCATAAGTAATCATTTCTAGATCTGTACGCGGGTTTCTTTTGGAGAAAGTGCGTATACACGCGGTTTCGGTAAAGTGCAGTAGCGTATGCATGATAAAGTTTGATATCTCAGGTTGCTGCTGATTCTGGTGGTTGTTACAGAGTTCTGGTCTCTGGTTTGGGTTCTGTGTTTTTAATGACAGGGTTTCAGTGATTCAGTATTGGGTTGTTTAATGAATTATGATGCAAGTTTAAGTTGATGATTGTATTGCAGTAATGTTTGTTTTGTACTCTTGGATTCAGTCTGAAAATTGATGAAACGTGGTCCCTGAAGATTGTAGGGTCAGCACCTACGTACTAGTAAATGGATCAGCTAGTACAAGAGCTGAGGGGGTCGTAGCTCCCTTCCAGAAGTAGTTGAAAAACGAGAAAGGGTTGTAGCCCTCTGTAGGTTGTAGCCTGCATACTGGTAAAGGACTGCACCAGTATATTGTAAAAGAAGTTTCTCATTAAGAAGAAAGAAACGAATTGCAGCAGGTGGTTTTCACCCACATTGGGTTTCCACCTTATATCATGATGTTCATGTGTGTGGCTCTTGTGTGATGTTATGTTCTGTTATACTGCACCTGTTTACTATTAATATGCTTAATAATGTTCTGATACATTCACTGAAGATTAAGCTAACTGAATTATAAGATCTCTGGGTATACGCTATTTGCTTTAAACACAGTCGCGTGTATACGCCGGTTCACTTCGTTGAAGTAGCGTATATGAATCTGAGTATGAAATTGAAAAGTTTTATCTGATCTGATAATACTGATTCACCCCCCCCCTCTCAGTATTATTTCCAACAAATAGATGGACTATACCTTTATTACTTCCTTCTTTCTTGAACTGATCTTATCATAGCTTGAGTTTGTCGCTCTTCATCTTCTGATTCTTGTTCCACTGTAGAGTCTAATTCTTCCTCCTTTAGCTCAAACTCTATCTTCTCAAGTTCCTTTGGTAGGGCTTCATGTTTAATAAGATCTTTCACCTCTATAAACACGACATCTTGATTGTACACAACCTTCCTTATACCCAATAAAGATGCACCTTTCATATTTACTATCCAACTTGGTTGTTTTCTCCTTTGCAACATGTACTTATGCATCACAACCAAATACCCTTAGATTCGAAAGAGAGGGTTTCTTACCATGTGGATTCTTATCCTCCAATGCTGATGAAGGTATCTGTTAACCAAGACACATGCAGTCTCCACTCCCTCTTCCTAGAATTCCTGTCCTAAACCAACACCAATGAGCATGCTTCTTTCCTTTTCCATCAACGTCCTATTCATTATTTATGCAACTCCATTTTGCTGAGGTGTGTATGGAGTAGTCTTCTTTCATGCTAAACCACACTTCTTGCATAAATCTTCAAATTCCTTCTTGCAGAACTCTCTACCATCATCTGTCCTCAACACCTTTATATTCTTCTCTTTCTATTTTTCCACTACAACCTTAAATTCTTTAAATCTCTCAAAGACTTCAGGTTTCTTCCTGGGGAAATATATCCATTTATTCATTGAGAAGTCATTTATGAATGATGCATAATACATAGACTTACCCAATGATGGAACTAACACAGGTACAAACACATCATTGTGCACAAGCTTTAATATCACTTTTGCCCTCTTAGCACCAGAGGGGAAACTCACCTGATTCTGCTTCCCATATACACAATATTCACAGAAATCGAAATCCAAAGAGAAATTAGACATAGATTCTACCATACGATTACCATGTAGTATTCAAAGGTCCTTCTCTCCAATATTTCCAAGAATTTGATGCCATAGCATGGTCTTTTCTCCAGAGACCACTAGATTTTCTACTCCACTTCCAAGAACAACAAAACTATTGCACCCATCAATAATAGTGTTACCCATAATCTTGTATAGAGTTCCAATCCAAACTCCCCGCTTCAATACCAGTACTCCTTGAACCATCTTGCGGGTATCTTTCTCGAACATTGTTTTTACACCTCCATCTTCCATCTTGCTTATAGAAATCAGATTTCTAGCCAATGCAGGAATATGTAGAACACTTGGAAGTTTTCTGATTTTTCCACCTTGCAATTTAAGCCTGAATTTTCCACTTCCAAGGATTCTATCCTTCCCATCATCCCCTAAGAATTCATCACCACCATCATATTTCTCCTACTCACAGAACCACTCCCTATGGGGAGTGAAGTGAAATGATGCACCTGAATCAATCAACCATGCCTCATGATCTACATGTGTACTTGAAGAAGAAGCCAAGTACACATCCCCACCTTTATCTAAGGTGGTTTTTGCCTCTACAAAAGGAGAAAAATCATATTCCTTTCCTTTCTCACGAGCTTTAGATATACAATCATTTTTGAAGTGCCCTTCCTTTTCGCATTTACAACACAAATTTACAGCTTTTACTAGAGATTTAGATCTCCGACTCGAGGAACTATTTTTGTTTCTATTCTGGGGCCATTATCATACAGACAATGCATCTCCATTCTGGCCCTCCATATTTTTCTATCTCATCTCTTTCTACAACAAGGATGAGACTATTTCATCTAACTTCGAGGTAGTTGTATTTATACCTATTGAAACAATCAAACTATCCCACGAATTTGGTAGAGAACACAACAAACTGATGCACTTATCTTCATATAGGATTTTAATATCAATAGATAACAACTGACTTACCATAATATTAAAGGATTTCATATGTTTTGTCTCCAAGTGTCCATCCTTCATCCTCAAGTTATATGACTTTTTCCGTAGGAAGAGTTTGATCACTAAAGACTTAGATTTGTACAAAGTCCCTAACTTATCCCACAAAGCCTTCATCGTAGCTTCCCCTGATACATTCAATAACACTAAATCTGAGATACACAATTGTATTGTGCTCTTTTCTTTCTGATCCAACTTTGTCCAATCTTCAACTAACAATTTCATTGGTTTAGTACCTGAATCCTATTCAATCCAATGATCGTTATTCAGCAACAGATCCTCCATCTTGAGTTTCCACAACTCAAAACTTGTACCATTATATTTATCAATATCTATCTTTCCACTGCTTGCCATATTCTTTCACCACAAGAATCGATCTCACAGATCTCCCACTAAATAGTGTCTACCATAGTCCCGAGCAAAACCCCTCAACAGAAAAGGCATCCGCTTGAAGTTGAAATAAATCTGATACCAAATATAGGTTTTAACCTTGTACAAAAATTTCCTACAATCGAATTCTTAAAAATAGAAAATATATAATGGTGATCTAGACAAAACAAATACACAAAGCTTTTCCCCTGGATCCTAAAACCAGGACTACTAGATTGATTTTTCCTTATATTCCTTTAAATGTTACAACACATATATATACATGTCGAAGAATTCATAAACCCCAATCCACTAACCATTGATTAGAACATAATTGTAGTCCCCTTGACTGGATCTATAAGATACCATGGGAAAAAAACTATCATGCCCAGAACCATGTGCAAAATCCATGCACAAGACCATAGGTAGGTTCGCTGACCTAATATAGGGTCCAATTTTTTTTCCCTGGGGTGCTGCCTTGTACCTCGTGCAGGGGGCTACCGCCCCCCCTGCTGCGGCTGGCTAGTTGTGGAAAGAATATAACACACACCCAACACTTTTGATAAGCCATGATCTTTAACAATGTTCAAACAAACTGTTCATGCAACCCTAAGAGTTAGAAAGTTTCATCCCTACCCTTCAATGCCTTAGCTTTCTTTTGTAAAAGGTAAACCAACTTTAAAAGACATAAATGTAATTGAGAAATCCATTTGAAAATCGAGTTATAATTTATAGGGTTAGCATTAATTCTAATAATGAAACAAATAAATATTAAACACATATTTTAATTATAAACTATAAGGCATAAAATTAATATACAAGCTGATTGGGATGATGGGTATACAATCCAAACCATATTTTGTAAGGAATCATTACATAAATCCATTAGAAAAGAGGAGGAGTATCACATAGTCTAATTGTAAAGTGATTCATTCACACATAAAAAATGTAACTATATATCAAACCAATCACACAATTTGTCTATTGATCTAGCATGATCTTGTTCATAAATGAATACACACACAATATATAAATAACATGTAATAGAGTTACATTATAAAGCGATGGAAACAAGGGAAATGTGGTTGAGTTGGTTGGCCCTTCAAACTAGCAACATGTTTCTTGAGGAAATTTAAATTACATGCGAATCAAACCAAAAACATGTAATTGGAAAGCATTAGGATCAAATTATATTGCTCTCTCTTTAAAAGTGTATGAGGAATTTTCAGAGGTGCCTAATGCTTGGATATATTGTACTTCAACCTCACAATGTTATAACATGTTATTAGAAAACTATCGACCTCCTCCCATGCATAGGGGCTAAATATATAGTTTTTACGTAGAGAATGAAATGAGTAGGGGGATTAAATGAATCCCTTGTCTCATGCATTAAGAATATGAAATATATATTAGAATGGATTAACTGGGTAATTTGTATGGATTCCCTTATAATATTAGAATTTAATCCAATCCATCAAAATGAAAGTTGTTTGACATATATGGATTTGGGGAGAAATTTACACATGCACGGTAAATTTGTTGACCACTAAATTGAATAGTGATGAATGCATCCCTCAACCGTCCTCAACTTGATCCAATGAACATGATAGTTTCTTATGGTTCCTAGAAGAAAATTCCATGTTGAAATTTTTTATCACGATGTGCGCAACCACGTCGATCATAGTGGTTGGTTACGAGAAACCATGTTGGTTATAGGACCTAGCTCAAAATTGTGATTAGTGGAAATTAATATTAATTATGCCTCTTAGTACATCAGAACAATGTAAACAATGATTATTTAAAAATAATTACCTTATAGCCATTTTTAATGACATTTTCCCTTTAACGGTTTAAAAAGGAAGATAATGAATGGATAAGAGAAATGTTTTATGGGGTCAATAGGGTTGAATAGAAATGAGAATGATTTCAATTTAGAGCCATGACACACACTTTATATGTTTCTTCTAGGAATTAAATCATTTTAAGAAATATACAACATAACCAGATACCTCTAAATATTATAGAAGAAATACATAATAACAATATTTTCAAAGTTGATAATTTAACCGAAGGGGATGTAAAAAATGTTTATTTAATTATTCGTTTTTTCCAATGAAAAAGACTCATGATTTCATTCATAATAATATGATGAAAATTGTATTCTGCATATACAATACATGAGTGTATTCCTAATAAACCCCAACACATCATCCTTACATAAGAGCTTGTTTGAGGATATGACTGTCCAAAAAAAGTAAATGTTATGCCTTCCAATAAAATAGAGAAGATAATAAAAACCTACATCAGCTTATGCTATATGCATATATTAGAAAATACAGGCATAAAAACCATATTTTCCATGCGAGAACAAAAAATGGTGGTTGTTGAGTGACAATAAAAAATGAGCCTACCCAATCGTAAAGTTGTAACACCATTGAGCACTGGTAGTTGTAGAAAAAAATTAAAAAACGAACCCAAAACTATCCCATTTCATACAATAAAATAAAGGACTATCTGTGACTAACTGCAAATAAAAAAATTGTCTACTAACAATAAAAGCTAAATAATAATAAACATCAGATATGAAAAGAGTGTATATGAATCCCTATGAGCTAGCCTCAAGCAACATATAGAACTCGAGTATGACACTGTAAGGATGATGAAAATATTCATGTGACTTTTCATTAATACTAATGTTCCTTTATAGCCCAAATATTATTTCCCAGAAGGGGAACATCTTTTGATAAGATGTCAATTGCATGATTCCTTTCCATGTATATGTGAGAGAATAAAAAATATGTGAAATAATCACTAATAAAAAATTACATGTTCCTTCAAGAAATGATGTTATTTAGCTTATTAATAGATATAATAAAGTCCGTAAAAATGTGTAATTGAGTGTAACCCTTCTCTTTAGCTAATCCAAATTTATAAAGGCACAAAATGGAATAAAAATATAAACATAAACACAAAGATATAGTGAGAAAAAACTTCATTTCATTAATAACAACGTAGTGAAAATTGTTTACATGCAGAATGGAAATGAATTAGCTTAGGTGATAGTAACTTATCTCTAAGAAGCGATGTGGCAGCTACATGCCTTCTAAACTATGATACAATGAAACTTGAAGGCCTATTTATTATTGAGAAACAATGGAAACCCCTAAACATCCAAAAAATTAACCCTAGGATATGAAGCACCAAAAATTTGTGGACCCTATTGGGGTATGTTCGTACATCAACTTCTTGGGGTCGTAAATTTGGCATACAATCTTTGTTTCATGCATATAATACCTTGTTAGAAATACATATCTGAGTACTAGTACTTTTGAATATAAACCCTTATCATAGCTTTTGGATTTTTTCATTTTCCAAAAAAACATCATTTAGGGACTCAAAAAGGCTTCTGAAGTTCAGGACCCAAAAAATTCCAAAAAAATAAACTTTTCTATAATTAAGGAAACTGAAAGAAATAATGGTGGGGTGCAAGTGGAATAGGCAGGTGGCCACTAATATCCACTTGGATTATTCCTCCTTATTTAGGAAGCAATAGTCCCCATTGCATTGAGTGCCTCAATGAGATGGTAAAACTTCGGCTAAACATTGTCCCTGGTGAGCCACTTTCCCTAGTTCAAGAGTTGGTGTTATGCAACCAACTCACAAAATAGAAGAAAATATAGATCAACAACTTCAAAATAAGCCTATTCTAGGGGGAAACCTCCTTTACATTACAAAAATGAACAATTCTTGAATGATTCAAATGACAAAACCTTCTTTCTATATATAGGAGTCTAAGGGGTCACAATATAATCAGAGCCAACATAATAATAATAATAATGTAAGGGCAAAACAATATCAATAGTGGGCTTCTATGGAGCACAATAATAACAATATGGGGACAACATGGGGATGACAATAACAATAAGGGTCTATAATGACAATAATAATAAGGGAATACACTAGTAATATAGGGGCCTAACATGCTCCTCCCCTCCAAAACAATTTTTTCCTCAATGCTGGAGTAGTTCTGGATTCTTCGATATAAAATTTTCATCCTCCCATGTGGAATATTCAATGGGTAAGTTCTTCCACTTGATGAGATACTCTGAAATTTCTCAATTTCGTAGTTGTCAAGTTCTTGTTTCTATGACTGCTTCAGGTTCCAATATGAATTTTCCTTCCTCATCAAGTTTTAGCAATATTCTTTGAACTAGGAGCTTGTCACCTATAACCTTCTTTAAGCATGAAACATGGAAAAATGGGTTCATTCAAGAAGATGTAGGAAGCTCCAATTTGTATGCCATAGTACCAATCTTTTGTAACACCTTGTATGAACCATAATACTTTGGTGATAATTTATTATCCTTCTTAGCATTCTTGAGTGATGTTTGTTTGTATGGTTGTAGTCGTAGAAATACCCAGTCACCTACATCAAAAATTCTTTCATTGTGATGTTGATCTTCCTTTTGTTTCATTCTATTATGAGCCCAAGTGAGGTTATCCTTTAAGAGTGGGAGAACTTGTTGTTGATGCTCGATGTGATCTTCCAATGCTTGAACCTTATAATTTTCACTTAATGATGTGATGGACGGTGGATGATATCCATAAAGTGCCATAAATGGGGTCATTTTTGGTGCAATATGCAATGAACTGTTATACCACCATTCAACTAGAGGAAACCACTTGACCCATTGTGTCCGTTTATCATATACAAAGCAACGAAGATATCCTTCCAAACATTTTTTCACTATCTCAATTTGCCCATTAGATTGAGGATGATAACATGAGCTATGAGCTAACTAAGTACCCAGATAAGACAATAATTATGTCCAAAAATTTCCAGTGAAAATGGGATCTCTGTTGCTTTCAATAATCTTTGGGTTTCCATGTAGCTTTTGAATTGTTTCCATAAATGCAGTAGCAACTATATTGGCTTTAAATGGATGAGATAATGCACAAAAGTGTGCATACTTGGTAAGTCTATCACTCACCACCATCATGACACTCTTTCCTTCAGACTTGGGTAAACCTGTGATAAAATCCATTGAAACGTCCTCCCAACATTGACTTGGAATGGATAAAGGTTGTAACAAACTGAGAATCTTAATTGTCTCACCTTTATTTTGTTGGGAAACCAAACATTCTGCCACAAAATTTTGAATATCAGATTTAAGGTCATCCCAAAATAATTCCTTCTTAACCCTGTGGTAAGTTTTTTAAAATCCCGAGTGCCTTCTCAAGGGAGAAGTGTGCAATGCCTGAAGAATCTTTTGTTGAGTTGTGAATTCTTACAGAGGTATAAGCGATTTGTGTATGATAATGAACCATTTTTCCAACTAAATTTATCATATGTATTGGGATCTTTCTGCAACTTTTGAATGAGTACCCACACTTCTTTGTCATTCTTCCATTCATCCCTTCCTTTGTTTATCCAATCTAGTTGGATAATAGAAATGGTACAAAACAATGCTTCCACATCTTCATCCTTTCTTGTGAGTGTATATGCAACAACATTTTGCTTCCCTTTTTTGTAGAGGATTTTAAAGTCATAACCCAACATCTTTGTGGCCCACTTTTGCTACTCTTCTGAAGATAATATTTGTTATAAAAAGTATTTAAGGCTATCATTAAGTAAGGTCACAATTTCTTAAGTGCATGTAGTATTGCCAATATTTCCTTCTCATAAATTGTTTTGTGTAAATAATTTCCTTTCATTGGAGGACTTTCGAAAGTAATGGGTCTTCCTTCTTGCATTAAAACAACACCAATTCCATTTCCTGAGGCATCACATTCCACAATAAAGTTTTTTGTGAAGTTTGGCATAGCTAATATTGGTGCTTGGCACATTACCTCTTTAAGATGTTCAAAGGCCTTCATTGCTTCCAGAGTCCAAGAAAATGCCTCTTTCTTCAGTAATGTTGTTAGAGGTGTTGTTATTCTCCCATAGTTATTAACAAACTTGTAATAATACGCTTTCAACCTGAGAAATCCTCGCAAATACTTTATGGATGAGGGTATTTTCATTTCCTTAATGGCTTTAATTTTGCTAGGGTCTACCTTAATGCCTTCACGAGATACAATATGATCCAGATATTCCACCTCTTTTACTCTAGATTGAGGTTTTTTCATATAATTGTTTCTGCTCCAATAGTTTGAGTACCCTATCAACGTGTTGAACATGATCCTTCCAAGACTTCATGTAGATTAGTATAACATCAAAAAATACTAACACAAATTTTCTAAGGAAGGGTTTGAAAATGGAATTCATCAAACCTTGAAATGTAGAAGGTGCATTGGTAAGGCCAAAAGGCATAACCAAAAATTCATAATGAACCTCATAGGTTATAAATGTTGTTTTCAGAATGTCTTTAGTCTTCATTCCGATTTGATGATATCCTCAATGGAGATCCAAATCGGTGAAGTAAATTTCTCCTTTCAATTCATCCAATAATTCATTAATGACAGGAATGGGAAATTTATCTTTAATAATGAGCTTGTATATATCTCTATAATCCAGACACATGCACCATGATCCATCCTTCTTGTGCACTAATACTACTAGAGGAGAGAAATAACTTTGACTAGGTTGAATTATACCAGCCTCTAACATTTATGCAACCATACATTCAATTTCACTCTTTTGGTCATATGGATATCTGTAACGCCTGATGTTTGGAGGAACACTTCCTAGAATCAAATGAATAACATGATCATGATCATGAATAGGTGGGAGGCCTTTGGGAGTCTCAAATAGCTTGGAACGTTTTTTCAAGACTATTTGGAGATATGGATAAATAAATGATTTTGATGCGGGAACCTATAGTGAACATAATTGTGCAATTACGCCTCATTCTTTATTTAAAAGTTTTTTCATGTTGTTAGAGCTTATTATCTTTCCTGGTTTCCCTACAATATACATTAATTCAACTTCCTTTCCTTCCCACAAAAAATTCAAGAAAGCTTCTTGAAAATTAAAAGCTATCGTACCCAAATATTGTAGCCATTGAACTCCTAGTACAGCATCAGGACCACCCATTGGAATGGAAAGCATTTGACTATTAAATACATATTCTCCCATGGATAGATTGATATTACAACACTTTCCAGAGAAATTTGTGGTTCCTCCATTGGAAACCATCACTTGACACTCTAGTGCTGGATATAGGAAGCAATTCAATTCCTTGGCTACCTTACAATGAATAAAATTATGGGTAATACCCGAATCAATCAACACTATTACATTTTTCTTATTTATATGTCCTTCCATCTTGACAGTTTGTGGAGTGGTAATTCCTTCCAATGCATTACAATATATGGTTAGATTCATTTTTTCTTTCTCTAGGGTTGGTTCCTAGTGTATATCCTCTTCTTTTGATGTTTCTTGTTCCTTTTATTCCTCCTCTTCATAATCTATGTAAAATAATTTCTTCTCATCACACTTATGGCCTTTAGAGTATTTTCTATCACAACTGTAACCAAGCTCTTTTTCTCTTTTTAATTCCAATTGTTGTGGTGTCAACCTTGTAGGTTGTGGAAGGCTAGAGGAAACAACGCTTCCATCTTTATAGTTGTGAGTGGTAGGCTTCCTTGTTGCCATAATTTTTCTTTCAATTATTGTTGACAACCTAAATGCCTTCTCCAATCAATTAGGTTGCCAAAGGTGAACCTCATATTGGATGTTATCCTTTAAAGTCCTGATTAACACATGAATCCTATACTCCTATCGAATATATGTTACCCTTATATTCAATTTTTGGAAGTCCTCAATGTGCTCCACCATTGAACCATTTTGTTTAAGATTTTTCAATTGGCTAAAGAAGGTGTTTCTTATTGTATCCTCATAATTTTCTCTCATTTCCTCCATAAAAATTGACAAAGTGACAATTTGATTATGAGAGAAAATCCATTGATACCATACAAACAGATTGGGTTCCAAATATAAAGTTGCAATGCATACATTTGGTGTGTTTTGCACATTATGGAGATTGAAATATTGCTCCATTTGTAGAATCCATGTTACGAGATCCTTGCCATAAAACTTACTCATATCTATCTTTGAAATGTGGTGGGTCTTAAATCCAACGTTAGATTCTATGAAATCGTGATTAACATTTCTTATGTTCTCATCATGAGCTTCCTTTACTACCCTTTCACCATTGGTAAGCATTTCTTGTAGCAACTTTGTTAAATCTATCTTCAAATCTTCCATGTTTCCTTTAAGTTTTGTTTCTATACCATCCATATTAGCTTCCATGCCATACATATTAGCCTCCATTTCATTCTTTATACCATCCTTCTTAGCTTCAGTTACTTTTTGTGAGAGCAAAAATTGTTTCACTTGGTATCGTAATTTTGATATATCATGTTGCATTTCTTCCTCTTCTTCATGAGTCATGGTAGAGATTTCAGGTATCTTACGTGGCGTTTCCCTTTTCTTTCTTCAGAGCATCAATTAATGATAATTATGCTTCACTATGCCCTTTGAATCACTTCAAACTGCTTTTTCAAACCAAACTTATGCAATTTTTTAAAACGATTACACACAATTTTTCGCTTTGTAGGAGCTCCATATTGCATCTATTGTATCTTTGTAATTTCGAATCTCCAAGGTTTGAAATTATGTTTGGTTGTATACCTCTATGTCCTCTTTCCAATCCTAGAAGTCTTATCAATATTGGATTCTCCAAGAAACATTTATGCCTAATTTCCCACGATGACCTCATTATAGACTAGTTCAGTAGAGAAAAGTTGTATGGAATGCCATGTGTCATGTTTTCAACTTTCGGCCCCGGAAACGATACCAAACAAACTAAATTCCATTCTGTTTCTGTCACTTTTTAGGAAAATTTAATCTGATGCTCGAAGAGAAAGTTATGATGATTTTCCGAAGCTCACATGTTTGAGATGGAAATCGGGAGCCTGCAATAAACCTAAATTCCTTGGATCATATCTCCGAAAATATAGTAAAACAATATCTGAAATTTGTACACAAGATTAATAAAGATTTAAGCTCAAATGGGTTTTCATTTCAACTTCTAAAGCTTTGTATCAAAAAAATTATACCAAAAATTCAATGATGACCTATTTGAAGTAGCAAATATCTAGAATCCAAAGCTCTGATACTAAATGCTATGCAACCAACTCACAAATAGAAGAAAATATAGACTAACGACTTCAAAATCAGCGTCTTTGAGATGGAAACCTCCTTTACATTACACAAATGAAAATTTCTTCGATGATTCAAATGACAAAACCTCCTTTCTATATATAGGAGTCTAAGGGGTCACAATATAATAAGAGATGACACAACAATAATAATGTGAGGGAACAACAATAACAGTAGTGTGCTTCTATGGGGTACAATAATAACAATATGGGGACAACATGGGCACAATAATAACAATAGTGGGCTTATATGGGGCATAATAATAACAATATGGCGACAACATGGGCACAAAAATAACAATAAGGGGCTATAACGACAATAATAATATGGGAATACACTAGTATTATAGGGACCTAACAGTTGGCTAGATTTGACAACTCGATATAGTTGGATCCTCTATTTGTGAGTGATATTGATATGTGTTTCCATGATGCCATTAGTTGTGGCTTTTTCAATGTAGTCTAGGTTGAGATTTGTTGGTGTCAACTTCTCAACAATGTCTCATGTGTCCAACAATGGTAGAAAGTATGCCCGAAGGTAGTGCACATTGAATACTGGGTGCAAGCCATGGAATGGGGGGATACTGAGATCAAAATAATTGTCTCCCATAACATTGGTAATGGCGTAAGGAATTTATCCAAGCGGTCAAATTTTACGATACACTCCAGTGAGGCTGTCTTTCTACATATTTAACCTAACTTTGTCGCCCGCCTAAAAATTATGGGGCACCCGATGTTGATCATATCATTGTTTATATTTGCCGCTAAGTTTCTCCAAGATGTCATGAACCTACTAGTGAATGTGCTAAATGTACTAATTAAACCTGGCACTTTTATCAGCTTGTTGGGAACGAGATCCCCCAAGGACAGTTTTGGGGCTAAAAGCCCATGTTTTGGGTCAAATTTTGTAATAAACTTGTAAAGACTCTAATTTTTGTGGTTGTGCAACACGAAGGTGTCATGAGTCATAAAGGGTTGTCCGCCCTGATTTTTGTAAAGTAAAGTTGGTTGTAAGAGATCTGCCCATGGTGCGTAGACCATGGGATTGTATAAAAACAACTAAGCTCTAAGTAGTTTAGAGTAATGGTTTTGAGTCAGATAGTCATAGCTCTGAAGTAAGAAGTCTAAGTTTTGGGTCATAATGTAGGTAGAGGCTCTATAGCTGAGTGAACAGAGGCTTAGGGTGGAAGTCCACAGCTGAGTGTGCGGAACCCTGCAGCTGTGTGCGCAGGGCGAATAGAGTCTATAACCACTTAAAAAGATCAATAAAGGAAAGTATTATGTCATTCTGTGTGTTTGTTTATGGTTACTGCATCTTGACATGTTATGTATGAATATCATTTATAATTCTTATATGATGTGAAAAAGTGTGCAATTATGTTGGTTAAGTGAATGCAAGTAATAACATCTGTTTACGTGGTGCTAACTATGATAGTTTAATACGATAAGTAAGACACTTAGACTAGTTTGGGAATCTTCACGGTATGCTACCATAGCAACGCGAAAGTACCTGAGCTATAGGTTAGGGATGCATGAAGGTCAATCATACCCTTTCTTGGAGGTACTGAAGGGAAGAATAAAGGGCTAGTCAGGCAAGCCCTAACGCTAAGTGACCTGCACAAAGGCAAGAATAGAAGGAATAAACTGACATCACAACCATATTAGATTTCAGAAACTTGGTTCGAGCATCCCCCCTATACTGCTTTGGGTGAGACTTCGGTTCATGCTCTATGGGCTGATGCCAAAAGGGCTAATGGTGTAGGGATTTGTTTGGCTAACTAACGCTAAACCTGGGTCAAGCCCCTATAAGTCAACAAATGGTTCCATTGCCGGGACTAGAATCTGCATAAAATATGTGTGATGTCATATCACTGGAATCCAACTAAGAAAGAGATTGGAGACTGGTTGGATATCAAGATCCATGAATTCGCAGCACAGGAGAAAAGAAACCCGCGACTGATAAAGGAACAGTGGCTAGATAGGTACCTATATACAGAGATCCAAGAGATCTTCTTCTGTTCCTTTGCGGTTGAACTATATTAGTGGATCATGAAGCTAGCAGATAACCAAGGAAGGTGGAAACTTGACGGTCCTATTGTTTGGACCCGAGAGCTTGTACCAAAATTGGAAGCATCCGAGGATAAGATCACCCGCGTTGTCGTTCATTAGCTCAATTGCATCATAGGAGCATTTGTAACTGAATTCGTAGTTGATACAGCAGTCAGCTACAGCGAGGCAAAGCGATGATTTTTCAAAGGAATGTGAGGTAAGTACTTGAAATCTTTGAATACCTGGATTAAAAAATTATTGTGTGAAAATTGGGTTCTACAGCTACCTTGATGTTTGGAGATATGCAAAGTGGAAAAACTTAGAGAAACAAAGGAAGAAAGGGTCCTGAATATAGTCCATTGATTTCACCTCCACGAAGTAACAAAGGAGGAGTAGCGTATGCTTCTCCGTGAAGTGCTATTCAGTTAATAAGACAACGATTCCCACAACTACCACCTCCACCAACTCCCTCTCTAACCTCACAACCATCGCCTGCAACTTTTCTTGTACCACCTCAACCTCCACCGCAATTCAGTATGGAAAATTCATTGAAGTTGCCTTTGTTCAAAGGCTTGGGAAATGAGGACTCGAACTAGTTCTGGTTCGTCGTGAAAGCCGTATGGGAAGATTAAGGCATTACAGATAATCACAAGAAGAAGGCAACTTTGGTTAGTGCTCTGCAGGATTGTGTGCTAACTTGGTATATCAAGTACTTTAATGATAACCCGAATGCTAGAGTAGCATACATCCAGAAAAAACTGAATAGAGAATTTAGTAGGCCTAAATCTAAGGCACAATCAATTGTGGGGTTCAAGGAAATTGTGATGAAACCAGGCGAGACACCTTGGGAATTAGATCAAAGGTTGAAGTGTAAAATCCGTGAAGCTAACATGAACTTAACAGACAGACAACATCGTGAGTGGTTTGTGGCTTCGCTCCTGCCACACCTAAGGGTTGCACTATCACAACAGAAGATAACAACTAAGGTAGAGGCCTTGGAGATTGCAATGAGACTACATGAAACACCGATGAAAGATCCAAATCTGGGGGTTTAGCAGATCCATGCGCAGGTGAAAAATTTTTGCCTTGAGATGCAAAGCTTGAAGCAAAACACAACAGTTTGACTAGAGGTGCACGAAGAGGTATGGTGCCTGAAATGCAAGGGTCAAGGGCATGACAAAGACCGTTTCCCCGTCTTTGCGAACTATATTGTAGGAGGAGGACCAACGCCTTTGAGGCCGAAAGCTTTGGCAGGACCAAGCGCGGGGCTTGCATTATGGTGCGCTATATGTCAGGTAGCAGGAAAACATGCCACAGATAACTTTCATTTGCTACAGAAGTTTGTACAGACACCGCAACAATTGTTTTGCAACTTATATAGGTCAGTAGGGCATGATGAGCGTAATTGCAGAAGCTATGAACTAATGATGGATAGAAATCCCGCCTATAGGGCTCAGGAAGAAATGTGGTCCCCTAACCAGAGCACGGGGATGGTGCAAACAAGATTTTCAGGGCACAGACGAGGACGAGGCAGAGAAGGACGTGGTAGAGGTCAGGGACAACTGATCTACTTTAATTGCGGAGGACCAGGACACTATGCCCGCGATTGCACTGACCCAACACATCCGTCGTGCAAATATTGCACTCTGTTTGATCAAGAAATGGAAGATTGTCCTACGCTAATAGGAAGGATACGTGACAAAGGGGTGCTACCACCTCTGTCAACTCAAAATCTATAGATGATGAGGTCTAAGCCACGCGAAGAGGATCTGAACATGAATATAGTGCTCCAAAGAGGAATCACCACAGGAGATGACAAGGGGAAGCAGCTCGAAGATAGTACATCGGTTCACAAAGCTCCAGTGAAGGAGACTGAGTTCGATTTGGAGCACGCATGTGAAACCTTCATGGAAGTGAAAAAGAGCTACACTGAGGCCTCCACCTTAAGGAGAAAGGATAAGCCTGATTAGGAGATGGAACCTTCTATGTTTACAACCTTCCTAGAAACTTGTAAGAAGTTACTGCGCGATAGCAAGGCTATGAAGGGACTATAGGAGATTATAAACAGATGTGTTGGAAACACCTCGGGTGAGCCGCGTGTAGTACGAAAGATTGGTCAGCATAAAAGCAAGGACGGGATGGGAGGTTAGGCTCCCCGCATAGATAAGAGAGTATGAAATGGATCAAGTTATTTTGGTCATAGGGTTAGATGTGAACGTCCTACCGAAGTAGACTTGGGAACGGATGGGAAGACCCGCACTACAATGGTCTTTGATTTAGCTAAGGATGGCGAACTAGCAAAAGATCATCCCCATGGGGCAACTACATGGGGTGACTGTAGATATTGAAGGTGCAAACGTGCTGGCTGACTTCGAGGTAATAGAAATTTTGGATAATAGAAACCCCTACCTTGCGCTCCTGGGAATTTATTAGGCTACTGATATAGACGGGGTAATCAATCTAAAGAAGAAAAATATGATATTTGAGAAGAAATCGATACGCGTAATAGTACCCCTAGATCCTGTTGAAGGATCAAGCTATACTAAACCAGTCCGCGATTATGAGAGCGATGATGATCTAGACTATATCTATAAGATAAAAACATGAGACCAAGGTTGGGTGAATCCAACAGAGAATGGATGGATTACATGGGATCACGAGCGTTCCTACACCTCGGACTCTAATGAATAATTAGAGCGTTGGCATAATTGGTTACATGAAGTAACTAAACTAAAGTAACATGATGACCCTATCGCTGCACTGCGTGTCGTCGGAGGTAAGACATCTGCCTACTTATGATGGCCTAAGTGATGTAGATATCTTTTTGGATGCATTTGAGAGGGAGGTACTAGAAAAACAACGCTTCGAGGCGTTGGACTAGGCATTGCATGCTATGCCCGCAAGATGGTGGAGTATGCACAAGGGAAGCTTTGATGATTGGTGCGAATGTAGGAGGATGATGAGAGCATGCTATGGGAAGCCAAAGGTGCAAATGATATACAGGTATGATGGGCAAGATGATCCACATGCGCACTTGGCCAAATAGGCTCAGGCTTATGGAGAGAAGCCCCAACCTAAATGGGTGCACTTGTTCTGTCACACCCTGGATGTCGTCCTGATGAACTAGTACGTAGAAATGGAGCTCCACCATGGTACAGGTGAATGGGATATTCTGTGCGAAGGATTCATAATGACATTCAGTTTTGAAGATGGTTTTGAATGTATTAAGGAGGTGCTACAAGAGGTGAAAACATCAAACTTTAGAATACCATAGGACCCTTTGGACCTGATTCATCCTGAGTAGGCTACTCAGTTGAGTCACACACTAGAATGCTATAATGTAACCGCTGAAGAAGAAGATGAGGACCCGAAAAATATTAACATCCCTAAAAGAGAAGGCCACCGCGAGGTTGAAGGACCACAGATTGAGAATCCTGATATAACCGCGCCGCTGAAAACGAAACAAGTAAACATTGGTACGGAGGTAGAGACCAAATTCATGAAGATTGGAGACTATTAGGATGATGCGACGATGGATAAGGTCACTAAATTTCTTCGCGAATACCAGGATTTATTCCCCACCAAGTTTACGGATCTAAAAGGGATAATCCTAGACCTAGGTGTTATGAAGATCATGTTGAAGCCCAACGCGAAGCTGGTTAAGAAAATGCCTTACCATCTCAATCTGAAGTATAAGGAGAAGTCCGCTTAGAGCTAGACAAGATGCTCATGGCAGGCATCATTGAGCCGGTTGAAGAATATGACTGGGTAAGCCCAATGGTAGTACAGGAGGAGAAGCAGAAGAATGAAATAAGGATATGTGTGGATCTCAGAAAGTTGAATGACCCTTGCGTACATGATCCTTTCTCGACTCTGTTCACTAATGAAGTGTTGGAAAATGCAAGTGGTCAGGAAGCATATTCCTTCACTGATGGGTTTTCTCGATACCATCAGATCAAAATCGCGCCGGAGGATAGGAGCAAGACAACCTTCGCGACTGAGTGGGGTTGTTTCTAGTACACTGTAATGGCATTTGGATTGAAGAATGTTCCTACCATTTTCTCACGCGTAGTAATTTCCGCGTTCAAGGATTTTATTCATAAGTTCCTGGAAGTATACTTTGATGATTAGAATGTGTTTGGGTTGGTGAAACACCATGTAGCAAGCTTGTGCCTTATGCTGGATACCTATCAAAGATACCATATCATGCTCAATCTGAAGAAATGCTTGTTCTATGTTCCTTTTGGGACCTTGCTGGGTCATGTTTTTTATAGACAAGGACTGATGGTAGACACCGCGAAGATCGCAGTGATACTAAATTTGGAAGCACCAAGGAGTGTGAAACAGCTGCGCGCTACCCTGGGACACACAGGCTATTACCAAAAGTTCATCAAAGGCTATGCCCAGATCACCGCACCTATGGAGAAGTTGTTAAAGCAAGATGTCACATTCTACTGGAATGAGGACTGTAAGAAGAGCCTAAATGTATTGAAAGAAAATATGGTCACTGCACCACTCCTAGTCTTCCCAAATTGGAAGGAGTTTCATGTACATGTTGACGCGTCATGTATACCGCTAGGATCAGTACTGATACAGGATGGTGAAGGAGACTTGGACCATCATATCGCATTTACAAGTAGACGGTTATCCAAGGCACCAAGCACGAAGGGTTAGCCATGGTATACGTGCTCCAGAAGTTTAGACACTACTTGCTAGGTGGCCATTTTAAGATGTATACAGATCACTCCATGTTGAAGTACCTGGTCAATAAGCCTGTGTTGGGGGGGATAATCTGCAGGTGGCTGTTACTGTTCCAGGAATATGATTTTGAAGTTATTGTGAAGCATGGACGACTGAACGCGAGACCAAACCATCTGTCGCGCAACCCACTAATTTGGAAGAAGGATTGCCTAACACGCGGCTATTTGCAGTGAGCATCACGGATAGTCATTTTGATAATATAGTACACTTCCTAATGACAGGAACTGCTTTAGAAGGATACACTATCTAGCAGAAGAAGCACTTAGTGGTGCAAGTGGAAAATTTCCTTGTCATTGCTGGGAATCTGTACAAAATGAGGTATGATGAGATATTGTGATGATATGTACCTAAGATTGAAAGAAGCAGCATCCTCGTGGATACTCATGGGGGCACCATGGGAGGACATTATGCAGGGAGAGTGACCACGCAGAAGATTCTACGCGCAATATTGTGGTGGCCAACCCTCCATCAGGACTCAAAAGCATATTGCAAGGCGTGTGATGCATGCCGAAGGACTGGCAGACCATCACGGAGGGATGATATGCCTCTGAACCCACAGATAACATTACAACCCTTTGAGAAATGGACAATAGATTTTGTGGGATCCATTCAATCCCAAGGAAAGATGGGGGCGAGGTACATTATCACCGCCTTGGAGTATTTGACTCATTGGGTGGATGCACAACCTGTGAAGGATTCCATAGGCACGACTGCTGAAAATTTCTTCTTTAAGTATGTACTAACGTGATTTAGCTATCCAAAGATCTTGTTGAGTGATCATGGTACACACTTTCTGAATGAGACGATCAACGCACTGACGGAGGAATTTCAGGCATATCACTAGAAGAGCATGCCTTATCACCCGCAGGCTAATGCGATAGTGGAAGCATTCAATAAAGTGTTGGAGAACATGATGACCAAGGTTTGAAATGCTAAACAAAGTGATTGGGACTTATGCATACCTACAGTACTATGGGCTTATCGAACGACATGCAAGAAGTTGACTGGACAAACCCCCTTTAGGCTTGTCTCTGGTGTTGAAGCAGTAATGCCTATGGAGTATATTGTGCCTAGTCTGCGCATACCGACACTCACGGGTATGACAGATCACGGAGCCCTAGAGGAAAGGCTCGAACATCTGGATGAGCTTGAGAAGAGATATTTCTTGTTTTATTTCACCAATAGGTTCAAAAGCAGTGCGAAAAAGCATGGCATGATCAACACATTATGCTACGCACCTTTAAGGTAAATGACCTAGTTTTGTTACATGATAGTAAGTTTGATAAATTTCAAGGGAAATGCAGAATTCACTGGTTAGGGCCTTATGTATTTAAGGAAATTACTGACGGAGGAGTGGTACAGCTAGTCAAATTGAATGGAGAACCCTTCCCAGGAAAGGTGAATGGTAGTCACTTAAAGCCATACACTGGCGGTCCGGCCATGTGGCTAGATGAAGGTAGCACAGTCTTAGTGCTCTAGGCAGTTGAAAGGAGGTGCGAGACTATAAACTACACTACTCGGGTTGGGGAGCTGTTCGATTTGAGGACTATGAGAAGCAAGGAAGTGTCACAGGGTTCATGGAAGAGTGAAGGGAGTTGTGCTATGCAGGGAGACATCACACAAGTTAGCCGAAAAGTGAGAGTGAAGGTCACTGTTCATGATTTGACGGTAAACGTACAGCCAAATGGAGCGAGAAACCGACATTTAAGACGAAATTTATGGCTCAGATCCTTGAAAAAATACCGCTAATCTGACATTAATGAACCAAATTTGGGGGGAATGGTTGGATTTGAATTCAAAATGCCTTATAAATTACAAGTGGCTCTCTAGTGAAAAACACTTTGCATTCTGAGAATTAAGTTGTTGAGCTCTCAGGAAGACATGAACCGAGAATTCTTCGAGGCTTTGAAAGAGACTACAGCATTTGAAAACTTACCGGAGACATCGCGAGCACTATTGGAAAGAATTATGTTGGTACCCACAGAAGCTATAGACACTGAAGTAAAGGAGTCGGTGCCAGAAGTTGAGATGGAGGCAAAAGTAGCTATTCCAGGGGTCGCCGAAGTGCTAGTTGAAGTCCCTAAATCACCAAGAACACTTAGGACCACCAATGATAAAAAGGGAAAGCAGTTTTCAATACTGGTGCATGCATCACCAAGTATAAACACACCAAAACCCATCGCATAGGGGAAAGGAAAGGCCATAAATTTGGAGCTGGACGAGGAAGACATTGAAGGCATCCCGATGGACGATGAGGATGTGGGAGTTGAAGTGGAGGAGGTTGAACCCTAGGGTGTGGACCTTATTACTCGGTTTCCTGAGTACGTCCCTCCATGCAAGCCCAAGACCAAGGTGTTGAAGGAAATTTATGAGAGTAAGACACCCTTGCAAACCCCTCTACTTCCAAACGCGATTGTTTTTTATAGACTGGGACTTGGCTAATCATGAGAACTTCCTACACCTGGTGACCGAGTAGCTGATGTGCCACATCATTGATATGAATACTGGAATGAATGCATTGGAGCCACGGAGGTGGCTCAGAGGAGTAGACAAGGCAGGGTTGCTCAACGTGCTTTGCGTACCGCACCACGGTGACAGTGTTGGTCATCAAGAAGCTGTTGTGCTTGGTGCATGATGGGTATCCATGGCTGGAGGAGCCAATACCCATCACAGATAGATTAATTCAACAAATAATGTGATTTCCTTACACAGGAGAGAATCGGGCCATGATATTTTGTGGAAAAGGTGGTGAACAGGATCTCGTGGAGTCTATGAAGGAAAAGTTTAAACTGGTGAAAAATCCAAGCAAATATGCTATATCCAGCATCTGCGACCTTGCTATGAAGTTAGCCACACAAATATTAGTAGGGAAAGTGATGAGGAAGTGTCACTCATGAGGTGTCGATGCCTGTCGTCCCACTAGCAGCCCAGTGTGCCGAAGGAGTCCAGTTCAACTAGTCAGACTACCTTTGAAGAGAGTTCTTAGCAAACTATCGTGAAGAATAGAAGCTCAGCAAGACATTCCACTATGTGTGGCTATTGGTATGAATTGTGCTGGTAACATGGAAGCTACCAGAGGATAACTAGTTCCCTTCAGTTACGCCAGACCTCCCAGAAGTAGTGAAGTACGCTTCGTTGCGGGCAACCAAGGATGCACTGTGAGTCAAGGACAACAAGCTCTTTTGGATCTTCATGGAGATGAACATCCACATGACTATCAATCACAAACTATGATTTTCGCCTATGGTGTACGCCAACCTGCAAGGCTATGCAGAATTTACAGCAAAATTTCATCATGTATCCATCAGGGCGCGGAAGGACCCTGTACAAAAATGGTATGACTTGCCTTATCTGGAAATGGATGACACCATTGATGCAGTACTTGATCAATGGCCGACAGAGTGGCGTGCTACAACAAACTTGGCAGTGGGAGGGAGCAAGTCCGCCATGCAGATAAAGAAGGAGGAGGCCAAGCTTAAGATGACACAGTTGGCCGAAAAGAGGAAAAAGGAGGTCGTTGATAAGGCCTAGGCGGAGCACAAGGCTGCGCAGCAGACAATGAAGCAAACAGGTGGGACAGAGAGGGACTCTGACAAAGGTGCAAGGTTTCCTTCACCTTAGACAAAAGAGGAGACAAAACAGCACAGTGTAGACCCTCAAGAGACGTCTGCGCACATCAAGCGCCCAAGGGAGCAGGGAAAGGAGGGTCCAGAAAGATATCAAAGGCTACCAAGCCATCGCTGGACCCTATCATGCTAACAGAAGGCGACTTGCATGATATCGTTGACACAGTGAGGGATGTCACCATGGAGGCCCTGCAACAATCTAAGAAACAACAATAGATCATCTTGGGGGATATCCAGATAAGCTTGTAGGAGTTGCAGATCCACGTGTCGCCAACTGGCACAGTGTCTACCAACCTGGCTATCGGAACTTCAGAAGTTGTCGAGATGTTGTGCGCAAAGGCCTCCAGTGCGATAGTGCTGCCTGATGGAGTACTGACCATAGAGAATGAGGCTAATAGACCCACTGTCAGCACCTTAAAGGGAGTAGGGTTGAATCTGGTAGCACTCCTGCATGAAGCGCTCCACCTCTTGCAAGATGGAGTGATTGCAAAGCTAAGGGCCCGTGAGCACTACACCTTCCAGGTGATTAGTGAACAATGGATCACCAATGAGCAGATGGCACAACAACAATATTCTGCCATCACCATTGGGACTAAGGTGACCAAATAGAGAAAGTGCATTATGCATGTTGTCGAGGAGGTGTGCCGGATGGTCCCAGAGTTGGCCATTCTGGAGGAGGAGCCAGTCGAGGTGCACATCGCACGTTAGCCACAGGGTTGCATGACACTCGTACTGAGATTGTGAGGGTTCAGTTCGGGTTGAACCTGCAAATCATGGAATTACAGTTGAAGGCCCAACCTTCAACTCCGCCAGAAGTGAAGGAGCAGCGGGCGACTGCTCTCATAGAAGCAATAGCGGTGGTGGATAGTGCAGTAACAGACTGCACACAACTTTTGGAGCAGTTGTTTGAGGTCCTGACAAGCTTGCAGGAGGACCCCAATTTCCAGTGACTAGAGATGAAAGTGCACGAGCTACAACAACGCTATGATGAGGGTCAAGGGCACAATGTGAACCATCACAATAACACGAAGACTAGCAAATCTACAGGAGGTCAAGCAGCTAAAGGAATAGGTGGATGCAGCGCTGCACAAGGAAGCAATGATGAAGGAAAGACGAAAGCCCTAGCTGGATGAGGCTTACACAGTGACAAGTTCTATTGAGGAAAGCTTGTGATTCTACAAGCCACATAGAAAAAGCTTCAGGCCGACAGTTCCGGAAAAATGACTGAGCAAATGGTCGAAGACACAAAGCAGGCGATCACACAGTGCACAACTGAGGTTGTGGTCATACGAGTTGAACTGGAAGGGCTTCATGCAAATATCTCTATGCCTACCGAGTGACTCGAGGGTGAGTCACGATGTTTGTGTTGGGGGCCTGTTAGGAACGAGATCCCCCAAGGACAGTTTTGGGGCTAAAATCCCATGTTTTGGGTCAAATTTTGTAATAAACTTGTAAAGACTCCGCATTTTATGGTCACGGAGCGTGTAGGTATTATGAGTATAAAGTGTTGTTTGTGCTTATTTTTGTAAAGTAAAGTCAGCTGTAAGAGATCTACCCATGGTACGTGTACCATGGGAGAGTATAAAAAGAGCTAAGCTCCAAGTATTTTAGATTAATGGTTTTGAGTCAAATAGTCATAGCTCTAAAGTAAGAAGTCTAAGTTTCGGGTCATAGTGTAGGTAAATGCTCTACAACTAAGCGTGCAGAGGCCTAGGGTGGAAGTCCGCAGCTGAGTGCGCGGAACCCTACAACTATATGTGAAGGGTGAATAGTGTCTGTAACCACTTAAAAATATCAATGAAAAAAGTATTCTGCCATTCTATGTGTTTTTTTTCTGGTTATTGCATCTTGACATGTTATGGATGAATTTCATTTATAATGCTTATATAATGCGCGAATGTATGCAATTACATTGGTTAAGTGACACAAGTAAGAACATCTATTTACGCAATGCTAACTATGATTGTTTAATACGATAAGTAAGACACTTAGACTATTTTGGGAATCTGCATGGTATGTTGCCATAGCAGTGTGAAAGTACCTAAGCCACAGGCTAGGGCTGCACGAAGGTCAATCATACCCTTTCGCGGAGGTACTAAAGGGCAGAATAAAGGGCTAGTCAGGCAAGACCTAGAGCTAAGTGACATGCACAAAGGCAGGAATAGAAGGAATAAACCATCATCACAACCATCTCAGGGTGCAGAAACTTGGTTCCGACATCCCCCCATAGTACTTCGGGTGAGACTTCGATCTGCGGTCTACGGGCTGATGCTGAAAGGGCCAGTAGTGTATGGATTTGTTTGGATAACTAACATTGAACCTGGGTTAGGCCCCCACAAGCCAACATAGCTTCAGACTGAACATGGGAAAATTGTTCCTCTGTAGTTACAAAAGGAAGTTTAAAATCAAGTGGACATAATGGTTAAAATCTTGGGCCCACTTCAAAGGGGTTGTGTTTAGTCAAGATATGGAGAGCTTTGTTGTAGTTATATTGTACATAGGGAATAATCTCATCCCATGTTTGTGGATGCTTAGATTTGTACGTACAAAGTAGGTGCACAATCATTCTATTGATGACCTTTGTCTGACCATTAGTCTTGGGGTGGAATGTGTTAATTCTTTGTAATTGCCTCCAAGCTGAGGAGAGGAACCACAAAGGTAACCATTTCAAACCACTTCTAGGTTGGTAACTAGCCACTTCCAACCTAAGAGAGGGCTCTCCCTGGATCAAATACTAGATCTAACCTCTATCTGAATCAAGGGGATGGATTAGGGATTAAAATGTAAAATGATTGAATTTGGTTCCTTGCAACACAAGCCAAGAGATCCATTAGGCATGGAGTCAAGAGGTCTGAAATGAAAAAAAAATATGGGAAATACACTCTGTAATTCGTCAACAGAGGCAAGATATACATATGGAATATGCCAAAATCAGATGGTTGTCACTGTAGTGGGATGGAAAGAGAAACATCCAGTGGGGCATCAAGATATTAGTTGTTGAATACCTTGAAACCATGCAAAAGACTTTATAGATAGATGTTAGAAGGAAGAAATCCGAGCATTATGAGAATCAATTCTGACACATTTCTCAATCTAAACATCTAAATAGATATGAAAGACCTTGAAAATAAATAAATACATACACAGAGAAGAAAAACACTAGCCAATACATCAAAGGAATCTCTACAGATTGAATCCAAGCTTGCAAAACCCAATTTTATTAAATTTCAAGAAAATGATTACAACAACTCCAGGAGCTCGGAACAATGCTACAATTCACCCAAATCCAACCCTTTACATATTAAAATTACAATAATATATAGGAAATAATTCTCCTGTAGATTCAAGAGGTCGAATATAACTAAATTTCCAACTATAGCAACAGTTAAATTGAAGTTTAGAACTGTCTGCCATGAAAAATGGACCAGACTGTTGAAACCTAGGGGTCACTTTAGGAGCTTGTATCTCCTAAATCATGATAGATGTGTAAATTTTGGAGGAATTTTTTGTATATCAGCTTGTTCTAAGCAAAAACCTCTCTCAGGATTTTGAGATTCGTCTCTATTTACTCGGGATCTACATTTGAAAAATATGTGTTAAACAAGAAAATTCTGAATCTTGAAAACTAGGGCTCAAAGATTCATTAGATTCTCCCAATCTATAACACCTGTGGGAAACTGAAAAAGTTTAATGTTCCCTAGTCCGTGATTGATCATAACCTCTCTCATATTTTTAGAGCTCATCCTTGTTTACCCAGAAACTGCCTCGGAAGTTAACATGGTAGAAGGGTGAAAATCTAAGGTAAATCCCCTGTTTTCAGTTTTGACATTCATCTCATGTTTCAAGAAGGTTTAGAAAACCCCATGCAATACCTTGAGCATAGAATAGATGAGCACCCAAAATATTTTTTTCTATGCCAAACACCTAGGAAGTTGGAGAAACTACCAATGCATGCAAAAGAATGTACAAATATAAATGAAGAGAAAATTCAAAGGATGTTCCATGAGTGTTGCCCCCAATTGTGGTAGCTTTTACTGTGACTTTCATCCAATCTAGTGCCATCAGAGAGAACAATAAATGATGTAAATTGTGCTTTCTTATAGCTTATAAGTTGTCTAAAACTATTCTATTATGTTCATAATCAATGATGAGTGCACCACCACCATATTAACATAAGCATACCCTAGTTTCTGAGATTCCCCATCAACAATCTCAAAGTCAAACTTAGATTCACATGGAATTTGCACTGTCCCAACATCAAGAGTTGTGATATGTTTTATGAGGATTAATTCTTGAATTGGAATATCTTTGTTATGTATAGGAAAAGAAGTCCTACTACTTGGGGAAGTCTTTCACCACCTTCACCATTCACAATAACTTTAGTACTAAAATCAACAACAATTTAGATATGTTTTCAACCTTTGCATCCTCTAGTTTCAAGTAATTTTCCAGTTGTTGATGACGAAGACAATTCTCTTGATTGTCATGACAATCCTTTTGGTTCAATTGCAATGTTACCCAAAAACTACTACTAATAAAATAGTATGAGCTATGAAATCCTTAAATTTGGGAACACCATGAAATGAGATCAATACGCTCATGAATTGGCACAAAAATTATAGAGTGCCAACAGAATGTAATTGACTTGGTGAGCTGAGTATATAAGCCTTGCTTCTTAAGAGTTGGCTTGCAAATGATAGAGGAAGTGTAATATATGATGTATTTTCCAACATCCTATCAACAATTTGGCCAATAAAAATGCTTATGCAGTATGGCCACAATTTTCTCCACACCCCAGTGTCTTGTGACCCGATTATAGTGAACCTACAAAACTAGCTTGGCATGCTTGCTTGAAGGAACAAAAAGGTGGCCCAGGTAGCATAATAATGCCTCCTGGAGGTGGAAGTCTAGAAATTTTGGCCATCCACTAGAATTTGGTATGTGGTGGCGAAATCAGGATCATTTTTATATAGTTGCGGCCATCTAGAGGTCTCGTGGCCACAAGAGTTGAGAACAATGTTCAGTGCTGCAAAATTTAGCCGATTAAGGCAATATACAACATGATTTGTGTTTCCCTTCTTACACTTGATATTCAAGTGGAATTGTTGCAGATACGTGAATCACTTCTGATGGAAATCATTCTACAACTTCCCTTTGGTATGTATAAACTTTAGGGGTTAGTCACCTATGTGGATGACCGTATCCTTCCCTAGAATGTAATGTTTCCATTGTTGGAAATCCTGCATGATGGAGTGCATCTCCCTATCATAGATGGGGTATTTATGAATGGTGTTGGAAATTGTCTCACTGTGATAGGCCGCTAGATGCCCTTGTTGGGTGAGAACTACACCAATAGCATAGTCAGAGGCGTCTGTCTCAATTTCAAATGGTTTTTTTAGGTTTGGTGAGTTTGGTGATGTGAGTACTAGTGCAAAGCAAAGGTGGTGCTTCAACTCAACAAATGCCTTCTATTGGTACTCACACTAGAAAAAAAATTCTTTTGCTTTGCCCTTGGTAACTTGACTCAAATTCCAAGTGATATGAGGTAATCCCAACATGAATCTCCAATAAAAATTTGCAAGGCCCAAAAATATGTGAAGCTTTGTTAGAGTGGTCGGGGATGGCTAATCCTGAATGACTTGGATACTAGCCGAATCCACATGCATGCCTTGCTCATCAATGATGTAGCCCAGATATTGGACCTGGCCCATGCCAAATGTTTGTTTCTCCAAATTGGCACACAGTTTTTACTACCACATGGTTTGAAGGACCTACAAAATGTGTTTCAAGTTCTCTTCCCAAATCTTTAAAAAGATGAGGATGTCATCCAGATAAACAACCACGAGCGACTTGTTGAAGGGATGCAATATGTCATCCATTAGCCTCATAAAATTAGCAAGGCAATTTTTCAACATGAAGGGCATTACCAATGATCTAAAAAGGCATTCCTTGCATTTGAAGGTGGTCTCCATACATCAGTGGGATCTACTGGAATCTGGTGATAGCCCAAATTCAGATTGATCTTGCTAAAATACTTGGCCCCCTTGAGCTTGTCGAGAAGGTCATAAATTCGTGGGATTGGATATTTGTTCCTGATAGTGATTTCATTTAGTGCCCTATAATCAATACAATGCCTCTAAGTCCCATCCTTCTTCTATAAAAGTAAAATTGTGCTCCCACCAGGTGAGAAACTTGGTCAGATGTGCTCTTTTTGCAGTAATTCCTGGATATGTCACTTGATCTCTTCATTTTCTAGAATGAAGGATAGTATATTGGCCCATTGGTTAGGACTGCTCTGGGAGTCAGATCGATAAAATTATTGACCTAACAGTGCAAGGGCACCCTTGAGGGTGAGGAGAAGATATACCTTCATTGTTCAATGACCTTATCCACCTACTTCTGTTGCATAGAGGAGCCCTTCCCGAGGGCCATGGATGTGGCCACAATCTTCCCCTTCGAGAGAGTATAAAGAAAAAACAAAATTCCCTGTCCGGGAGATGATCTTACTGCATATACTAATAAAGATCAAAGAGATGGTGGTAGGTGGGGATAACTCTAGTATTTAGTACAACTTATTACCCAAAGAAATCATAACAGTGCAAGGCCTCAACTCATACACAACATGACACTTCCATAAGTATGGTCGGCCTAATAATACATCTCAAAGTTCAAGAGGAGAAAAGTCACATAGTACTTCATCCGTGAAGGGTTTGATGTTATAGGGAAGAAGACAATGATAGCTCATGTGAAGATCTCATCCTTGGTGGAGCCACCTGATGGTGTATGGATGTGGGTGTGGTGTGGTCGGCAGGCCCAACTGCTTAAGGACCTCTACTGAGATGAGGTTATTTTGGCTCCTACTGTCAACAATGAACTACAACGGAGACCCTTTCACCCACATCAGTGAGTGGAAGAGACACTCCGATTCTTCTAAATCTTTAGGTTTAATATTTTCGATCTTAGTGGTGGTAACAATGGCGTTGGGATGCACATCAATAATTTTCTTCCCTTTGTAATTCTCCTTATCGAGTTCTAACTTTGAAGCCTTCATCTTGACCATCGATGACTACTTTTCTCGACACTCACTTGTGTTGTGAGTGGGGCTCTTATGGAACTCACACCACTTTCCTGTTTCCTTCTTTATCTTCGTGGTGTTATTATTTACTTACGGCTTTGGTAGGTTTTCCTGGGTCACCTCACTTTGGATTTGTCCTTTTTTTTATCATTTTGGGGTGCCTTTCCCCTACTCCATATTCACAAACCCAAAGTTTCACTTTTTCTATTTAAATTTCTGCTCGACCGTGACAACTTACGATAGGTAGTTCCAAGCAAGGAGATGTCCAGGAACTCCATCTCATCTTGAATGTATTTGTGTAGAAAATTATAGTACTTGAGAACTAGATGCCACTCAAAATCTTCAATACTCAACTTTGTGTGAAGGGTATGAAAAATATTTGTGAACTTTGGCACATCTTGGTCCCTTCCCTATTGCAATGTGATCCACTTTATGTAATTATCTTCATATCTCCCAATAGGGTAATACTATTACTTGATGGCATCTCGGAGTTAATTCCAAGTGGGTGCGACTGAAAACAGTGAGGGTTCCTTCTTGTCCCTCTGCTCACAGTAGGTTTCCCACCAATCCTTGACATGGGGGGTGGATTTTAGGAGTGAAAAAGTAATCTTCTCCATATTGGAAATATAATGAACTGAAAATTATCCTTCCAACAGATTTAACCATTTATCTACTACATTTACATCTATCTAGCCTTCAAAAATGGGAATGTCAAAGTTGACTTGTACCTTGAAGGGAATGGCACCTCTAGGGTGGCTACTATATGAAGATGTGTCACCTATGGGTATCCGTCGAAGGATCTGGGAAACGTTTTCCATCATCACATCCCTTTGTTGCTCGAGGGCTTCTTCAGGAAATATTTTGAAACGATCTCTTGCTCCCTCGTCTTTCTTTTCTTCTGCCATAGGAGGCCATTGGAGTTGGCGAGGCTAGTCTTCCAAAGGTTCAACCAGTTCAAGTCCTAACTCCTTATACCCTGAAATCGTTGGGGACATGCACATAAAAATAGAGAAAAAACAGACTGCTATGATAACACTGATCCAAATTTATGAAGGAATAGAATGAAATACAGATATAAACAAAAACATATAGATACAATGAAAACATAACTTCAATTCATTAATAAAGTACTAAAACCTATTTACATGCATAATGGAAATAAACTAGCTCAAGCAATGGTAGTTTGTCTCTAAGAATACATATGGTGGATACATCCCTTCTGAATTGTGTTACAATGAGACTCGAAGGGATATTTATTATTGAGAAACAACAAAAACCCATAAACATCCAAAAACCTAACCCTAGGAGATGAAGCGCCAAAAGTATGTGGCCCATGTTAGCACTAATTTTATACTTAAAAAAAAGGGTCAAAATCGTTTGAAAATTAGTTAAGAGTTTTATTACAAGAAAAGTGAGCTTGAGCATTGGACTAGGTAAAATTTTCATGTGAAAAGTGGCATAAATGATAAAACATGTTAAGAAATTTGTTTTTGTCATTTCAATTTTTTTACCCAAGTCTTGCACCAATTGGATGCCAAAAAAGTAGATGACACTATGAAATATTTTTGTAGTGCACTACGGAATATATTCATAGTTCCTACATGTTGCGCTACGAAATATTTTCGTAGCACCTGCAGAATTTTGAAAAAAATAAAGTCTTATAGCTATCACTTGGGTCATTTTAAATGCTTTAAAATCCGTTGATTAAATTTAACATATGATATGACTTGATGTGATGTTTGAGGACTTTTCAAAATGTTAAAGGAGGTTTTGAGAGGTAAAGTGTCAAAAACAAAATTGTGTGTAAATCATCTATTGCCATCAAATCCAAGTAAGTTGCTAGCAGTAGACATCAGAATTGTTAGCAGTTTTTTATGCATGTAGTAAAGTTTCCACTTTGTCTCAGTCAAACAATGGGGAAGTCAGGCCATGTAAGATAGTATGAACCAGATGGAGTACGGTTTGAAGTCTATGATGAAACTTCACCATTATTCAGAAACACGGGATGACATCCGATTTTCTAGTGGTTAAATGGTTATGAATTGAGTTGGTGTCATGATTTTATTCACTCTTTCAATGGTAAATGAGCTCTGATAAGATATGTGGAGTTTTTAGTTACTGAAGATTCAAAAGAGAAACCACAAGGTTTCCTAGTGAGGGTGAGAAGTCATTCAAGAAACAAATGATGTAGAATGTGGATCTCAATTTCTTCTTAAAGGAAGAGTATCATAATCCTAATTGGAGCATGGGAGTCCCTCAAAAGATGTTGAACCCCGATGAATAGAATATTATGATCAATGATACTGAGATTATTGTGATGGTGTACTCAATTTGTTTTCTTTAGTGAAATTTTCCTTTCTATGTGATGTCAAATTATGTTTTATCTTCTGATGTTTAAATTATATTATGTGAAAAAATTCATTAGTTAATGGTCAGGTTCATCTGGTTTAAACATCTTCACTCTTTCTTCTAAAGCTTTATGGATTCATGTTTCATTGCCTGCTATAGTGGATTGTTATCTCATTCTACTACCATTCAAATGATGTTTGATATGTCTACATTGTTCCATCTACCCTACCTCTATCCATCTTATTTCCTATAATCAAGATCTTGGTAATTGAACTTAAAAACTGATTTGTTGACCCGTTTTCCTAATGGATTGATTGCTTCATCCCAACCAAACGCTATTTCAGCACAATCTTAATGAAGATATATCCATTTTTTAAAGACACAACCATTTGATAAGATTAGTGATTAGGTTGTCAGAGAGATCCATCTCTGGATTGAAGGAGCTATCCTTCAACCTGGAAGATTGGTTTGAAAAGGTTACCTTAGGAATTTCTTTTTCACAACCAAGAGAACATTTCTAAGTGATAACATCTTGGTAGCCATACAAGGGAATGAAAGTACATCTTCCCAAAAACTATTTTCACTAGTGAGATATAATTTATGAGGGTAAACAAAAAGTTAGATAGTTGGATTGGTTGTTCAATTTGTCCCGACAACTCCATTTTCAAACAATCCAGAATTCAAAACATCCATGGTGACTCCACTATCCAAATAATTCGAATTTTAAAGTACAAATCCAATTGCCTCATTAATCAAGATGACAGGGTATGTGAAAATTTTTGTTTCTATTGAAGGTTTTAAGGAATATTGGGACAATTTTGATGATGATCAGATTGATGAAGCTTTTTCAAGGATTTTATCTATTTATTTAAATTCACACAAATGTTCTTCCATAGATTAAACTCATTTTATTGGATTTTTTTCTATAAAACTTGAGAAGGAACTTGAGAGCTTAGAGATTCAAATGTAGTCCCATGATTCCCAGTATTAGAAGCAGTATTTTCAAAGCCTTTTTCAACCAAGAAAAGAGGAGGTAGTGCTACTCTCAATGCTCAAGATTAAATATTGTTTTATTTTTTGGAATGAGTTTGAAAAGTTAAAGTTGAAGTCATGGTTTGACATAAAGAATACATCTGAGAAAATTAAGCTTGATGATCCAGTCATTGAATACCTTGAGAATCATTGAACAAATCATGTCTTTTATGATCTTGTGGATGACTATATGGAAGGTTTTTTTAGCTTGTGTTTTCAATCATGTTTTCAATATGGAAATCAGATTCATTATGAGTTTCCACCACCATTACACTGTCCAATTTGCATTTGGTACAAGAACAATCAAGCAAACCACTTATTTGAGCAACTACTTGATTAGCTTCACTCACATTTTTGTATTACCTGATTTGAGCAATTCTTCAACAATTTAGAGTAGGAACTTGTTTGATGAATAAGCTTGCATTTTGAGCATCATTTCGTCAATAATTTGAGCTCTGTTAGTTTCAATATTTACATATTCTAGTTTCATTTCACTTGAGTTCAGTTGATTAGTTTCAGAATATGTATATTTTTCAATAAAACAACAACAACTTTTCAACCCTTTGAACCATATTTTAAAGAGTTATTCATTTCAATGGATCAAGAACATGGTCAACTTGTTATTTACTACCTCTTGGGGAGACAGTATCCCCAATGGAGCCAATTGTTAGCACAAATTTATACTTTCAAAAAATGGTTGAAACGTTTTGAAAACCAGCTAAGAAATTTATTATAGGAAAAGTAGGCTTAAGTGTTCGACTAGGTAAAATTTTGGTATGAAAAGGTGGCATAAGGTTTAAAAAACATGTAAAGAAAGTTTATTTTTTCATGCAAATTTTTTCACCCAACTCTTGTACCAACCAAATTCCAAAAAAAGAGATGGCGCTACGAAATATTTTTGTAGTGCCTACAGGCAACACTATGAATTATTTTCATATTACCCACAAAATTTTGAATAAAATAATGTTTTGTAGCTATTAGTTGGATCATTTTAAATCTTCTAAAAGTCTTTGATGAAATTTAACATATGATATGACTTGATGTAAAGTTTGATGCAGTTTCAAAATGTTAAAGGAGGTGTTGAGAGATAAAGTGTTAAAAACAGAATTGTGTGTAAATCAACCATTTCCATCATACCCAGGTGCCTTGATGGTAGCAGGCAGTGGAATTGTTAGCATTTTTTTACTTGTGGTAAATTGTTCACTTTGTATCAGTCAAGCAATGGGAAATTGAGGCCATGTAAGACTATGGTTTGAGGTCTATGATAAAACTTCACCTTTATTCAGAAACACAGGATGGGAACCAATTTTCCATCGGTTTAACAATTATAAGTTGAGTTGGTGTCATGATTTTATTCACTCTTTTGATGGTAGCAGAGCTCAGATAAGAGATGTGGAGTTTTTTGTTATTGAATATTCAGTAGTAGAAGCCACGAGATTGCCTATTGAGGTTTAGAAGTGGTTCAAGATACAATTAATGCAGAATGTGTATCTCAATTTCTTATTAAAGGTAGAGTATCAAAAGCCTAATTGAAGCATGGGAGTCCCTGATAAGATGTTGAAGCCTGAGAGGTATGTTGCCTTAAATATTTTGCAATTATTGTTCACATGTGAAGGCAGGTATTCCAAAATATACCTATACCATATGATAGTTTTATGTCATTTAGCTAGGTTTGATAAAAAGAGTCTGGCCTATTTATTTCATAAAAGCTTATTTAAAATGGATATTAAGGTTAGAACTAGTGTTGGGTTGTGTTATATTCTTTCCACATAGTTAACAGGGGGTTTGAGGGGTACCCGTAACCCCACTTTATGGGCTCCCGGGCAGCGCCCCAGAAAATTTTGGTTTTGGACCCTATGTTAGGTTGGGCGGACCCACCTATGGTTTTGTGCATGATTTTCGCACATGTTTTTTGTACACGATGGTTTTCGGTCCATGGTATTGGATGCGATGGTTTTTTGGTCCATGGTATTGGATGTGATGGTTTTCAATCCATGGTATTGGATGCTTCAGCATGTATAAATATGTATTGTAACATTGAAAGGAATATAATGAAAAATCAAGCTGGTAGTCCCAGTTTTGGGATCCAGGCGAAAATCTCTGTGCAAATGTGTTTTATGTTTTATGCTCTCGCATTGTTTATTTTTCTGTGATTTAGAATTCGTATGCAGGTAATTTCTGTACGGGGTTAAAACCTACACTTGGTATCAGAGCTATTTTGGCTTCAAGGGGACGCCTTTGTTGCTGAGGGGTTTCGCTCGGGCCTGTGGTAGACCCTG
>APFE030061137.1:203147-224749 GCA_000404065.3 Pinus taeda | reverse complement strand
AGAAGTTCTCTTGGTGTAGAGAGACAATGGGCGTTTCAGGGCTGGAAAAATGACTAAGCTCTCTTGTGGCCCCCTGTGAAAAGAAAACAACAAGTGAGAGAATGTTGGGTTGTGTTATATTCTTTCCACGACTAGCCCATGTAGTTAACCTGGGGTTAGAGGGGGGGCAGAGCCCCCCCTTGTTGCATCGATTGTGTAGCGGGGGGGGCACAGGGGGTTTGAGGTGTACCTGTAATCCCACTTTATGGGGTCCAGGGCAGCGCCCTGGAAAATTTTGGTTTTGGACCCTATGTTAGGTTGGGCAGACCCATCTATGGTTTTGTGCATGATTTTCACACATGTTTTTTGGACGCAATGGTTTTCAGTCTATAGTATTGGATGCGAGGGTTTTCGTTCCATGGTATTGGATGCTTCGGCATGTAGAAATATGTATTGTAACATTGAAAGGACAATAATGAAAAATCAAGCTGGTAGTCCTGGTTTTGGGATCTAGGGGAAAATCTCTGTGTATATGTGTTTTATGTGTTATGCTCTTGCGTTGTTTATTTTCTGTGTTTTAGAATTCTTATGTAGGTAATTTTTGTACAGGGTTAAAACCTACATCTTCCATAAGAATGATCACTAACAACAACCTATTAGTTACAATGGAATTTCTTTCATTCATTTAAAGATCAATCATGTTCATGAATATAACACTGACACACACACACACACACACAAGGTCAAGCTTAAGAGAACCTCCTATATTCATGTAAACATGCATTCATTTGGAACAATAGTTTTCAGAACTCAGCGCCAAAGTAATTCTTCACCAAAGTCCTTCCTTTTACTTTGCTACCATTACTAATACCCTCATCCAATATTATTGTTGTTTCAATATTTAGCAATTCATGAAACTCAACATTTCATACCCATGATGTCCACACACAGTTACTGTTTATCTTGCATGTAGTTTCTTTCATTCCCACTTACCGAAATTATCAGCAGTATTAATTCAACTTATGTTTCAGCAATGGCCCTTGCTACCCATTTGTCTAATGAGGTTCCATGTCTCCTGGAACCCATTAATAAATTTTTTGTGTCAATGTTTCAAGAAACATTTTCCCTTCTTCATTCCACCTTCATGGTTGTCATATCATTGTTTATTTCCAACCTCTAAAAATTTTCCATTTACAATCATACCAAGAGCATAACCACAACATTTAAGCATTGATAATTATTAGTTGTTCAACAAGGAATTCATTAGGAAACCTAACAAAATTAAAACATACTAAGTGAAATTTATATTTTCACATCATTCACATAGTCATAATATTTATCAATAAGTTATTTATTTTCTACTGTGATGATTCTCAACTCAAAGGTATGTCAATCTGGATGACTTATTTATTCCTTTACTATGTCATAATACAAATAATGCATTTATACACACACACATATCAACCATGAAATTCATAGGTTTATAAATATTCCCTTTGTTCCATTCTTGTGGTTGTCATGTTTTCTATACATTTGTTTCAAAGGACCCAGCTAGCCCGCTTGCTTGTTTTTTTCATCATTTTTTTCCTTCTCATTTCCATTTATTCATGCACTAAGATTCATCTGTGTTGTATACGTCTTGTTGGATTCTTCTAAGCTCTTTGCTAGAGATCCATTTTTTTTCCCATGTCCAACAATTATCAAGACCCAAAAACAAAAGGGGAAAAGAAAAAGAATGAAGGAAAACAAAGTCTGATAACAACAACACAAAATTACAAGCAAGGTAGCATGGCCATGCTCACAATCGATGATTAAAGAAAGAAAATAGAACACAAATCCAAACATGAAATGCAAAACACATGTGTCATTCCATAAACCACAACAATTCAATCCCATTATTTATTTATTCAATGTGATCTTCACTCCCATATATAAATATGTATATGTATATTTATAATCATAACGAGTCTCTCCAAGGCTTCATGGAAACCTTAATATTTCAATGCCCCCTCAAAAGAGTTCACGAGGGAAAATTTCAACATATAAATATATGTATATCATAGAGCTTGAGGGGGTATTCCCTCCTCTCCTCTAACTTGCTACATTGTTGGCTCATGTTCTTGAGGCTCACATGAACTTCCCTTCTTCTTCATTTTTTGTCTGTTGGGATAGTCCCTTTTCAAGTGCTTCCTTCCACAATGCTAACAAGAAATCATTTTCCTTCTTCTTTCAACTTTATGAGGCCTCTTTTTCACCCTATCAATATGACATTTATCCATATCTTGGGTGTTTGGAATGTGTTGCAACAACCCTTGTATGTAGGAAACATTATACATCAACACGGTGTTCAACTTTGCTTGTTCCTTTTGCTTTCTAATGACCCTTATATTTTCTTCCTTGTTGAGCTCAACCTTTAAGCTCCTAAAGGTTTATGCTCTTTCAAGGGATCTCCCCCTTTCTTGTTATTGATGGAATTAGTCCATGTTATGTTGTACCATGCCACTATCCATGTTTTTCTTCTTTCTACAATTGTCTTCTTATGTGTTGTCACATACATAATTACTATTAGTTTATTAGCACAAACAAATTAATTCGTTACCTTTTCTTGGTAATAGTATGCATGTTTATCTAATCCACATTGATATGCTACTGTTTACACATATAGAACTCATGACAGTCAGATGTTCCAAGGATTAGGAATGTGTGTGTGTGTGTGTGTGTGTTTACAGTCCTACCATCATAAGATTCAAAATTTAGCCTTCTACCAAAACTATCATTATTAATTAAAATCAACCTCTTTACCAAGGATAGCAACCATGACCTATACAATCTCAAAAGTTAGTTAGAAATAAATTTAACATATTAGCATCTACCATATTTATAAATTCATCATAATAACATTATCATTCATATGCATGCAACACACATTTTGCAAACAAGACATAACAATCAATCACACCGCTACAACCAACACCCATTTTCCCAAGCAACTAATCATTAGGAAACACATCACTTTATAATAGAGTCAGAAAGAATATCATGTCTCAAAGTTCCTACATGGAACCTTTTATTTTTCATCCATTGTCTTTTGAGCCCATTTAGTCGAAGTGGTGAACCTGTGTGCTCGTCGTTTCATTAATAGTTGCAGGACTACCTATATGGCTCTGTAACAGACCTTAACACATCACACTATAGCATCAGATACACAAACCTTTATCTCTAGAGGTCTAAGTATTGAACCCTCAACTATAATACCACTTTGTATTGTACCCTCCCAACCCCTTGGGTTATTCTTGGGTATTGGAAGGTGTTAGATCAAGCTCACTCGATCACAAGGCCTCATTATAGAAATGGGGTTACAAAATTTCTCTATTTCCAACTTCCTTAAAATAACTAATGCTATTATCACATTTTCCTCATTAAGGCATTTCTAGAAATATAATTTTTTCCTCAATCTAACTTACATATCAAAAGTTATGGGCATTTGAAGTTTCCCCCCTTTAAACCTGCCACATGGCATGCATGTGGTCTCCCACGTGGTAATCCCCTCTCACATGGTTTTCCACCTTATGCTATTAACCCAATGGGTATAATGCATGTCATTTGTTGATCCACATTACCCCTTTGCACAATCCCAAACAATTGACCCCGCTATGTATTTTGCAAAGAGTCTTAAGGCAAGACAAACTCAAATCCACATTAAAGGATGGGAGAACTTCCAGGCTTGGCTCCCATCAACCTCAACCTATCTTACCACAACACAGTAAGGAACCCATTGGTATCGAGGTCCCGAGGTTTGAGACATGAATATTTCACATCTGATGACAAAATTATTGTCGTCTCTAGCCCTTTTCCATCCTCATCCCTTTCCCAAGGTTCACCTCTATTTCTACCTAAGTTACAAGATGCCATCATCTTGACGTGATGTCATGTTGATGTAAGCCTGAGATGACCTCTTATTGACATCACACCTTCCACATGGACCTCTCTAAGGGCACCATGCATCACTCATTTTGGGCCATTTGGCTCTCCAACATGACCATCGATATCTTCCAAATGACAGACCCTCTGCATGCCACATCATCTCACTTCCACATCATTGCGTCATGTAGGATTTTTCCAGGGTTCCCCCCTGAATGATCCTTAGCATGTTTGATGACAAGTAGACATTATAAGAAAATTCAAGTATGTGACCAAAACAAGAAAAAATTTCCAAGCCCCCATCAAGCCTTGAGCAAGATTCAACCTCGTTCTCCACTAGGCCCCACCCAGCATTCGGGCCTTCCACACTTTGGGCCTATTAAACATGCACTTCACCCCCAAAGGCTAAACCCACTGAACACCTAAACTACTGAAGTAGTTCGATCTTGGGCCCATCTCCATCCATTTGGGCCATTGGGGCCCTCAACCATTCAGACCAACTAATGAGATTGTAGAGAATATTGGGCCAAACTCCTGAACTCCCAAAGTAGTTCATTTCTAGGAAAACATTCAAGCGTTTGGGCCACTTGGGTGCCTTGGCCATTTTGGATATTCATTACAATTACAAATTTAAGTTGTTTTAAGTCTTGAACCTTTTTGAATTAGCCCAAAACCATTGTTGGAGGACCGCAATGCCGTTTTAATTTGGGATATGTTCTAAGTCCTTTGCAACTCTATTAGGGAGGTAATCAAGTTTATTTGGTGAACCTAATTTCCCCCAAAACATATGTAAACAACTAAATTCATTCCTCCATGCAATCAAGACACATTTAAAAGTAAAACACCAATAGTTATACACATCCATAATAAATGAATTTAGCATAACACTCAAGCATTACAATTTGCCAATAAATGGTTATTGTGCTCTGTAGACCCAACTACAATAGTACCATGTCAATTCACACAGGCCTTGAATTCCAATTTTTGTGGATGATAACATAGTATAATGATATAAACAGACAAATATCTCATTATTCATGGAAACTCAACATTCAAGCTTATCTAGCTACTCACAAGTTAGACAATCCACTTCACAACCATGAAAGCATTACACGGAGATGTGCAAGTCTCTCACAACCAACACATAATATAACATAAGCATTCTTTTCATAGCCAAGCATAAGTGAAGGTAAGAAAATCATACACATGTGTTGTAATCAGTTATACATGATGAAGGGTTTCATGAATCTCATAATAAGACTATAAGGCTCATTAACAATAAGACTTCTTGATGCCATAAGTTATGGAGACCTTCTAAGGGTCATAATCAATTTTAACCCATTCATAACAATTCATTGATTCCTACCCACACATTTGAGAATTATGCAATTAACCAAAACACATCAATATTCTCATGGATTTATAGATACCTCACATTTTGAGCATGCAATCACATTCATAGAACACATCTCATTACAAAAAAATAGTATGAGTACTCCACCATCAACCATAATGCTCACATACCTGTTTCCACATGATACAATGAATCACAATTTAAGTGCAACAATACATATAGGGGTCATGAAGGAACAACATATCTATGAAATATTGACAGCTGAGGGAGGGACTTCAACTCTCCACCCAACTATAGGCCAACTTCATCCAAATCCTTGTTGCAGTTGTTTGCCCTCGATCTAGATTCATGGTCTAGGTTAGTTTTCTCTTAGTGATTCAAAATTATATTTAGCTAGGTTCTTCCTCAACTTTACAAGTGTATGGTATTTCTTTGTAGGTGGTTCATTAGCCTCTTTGAGAAAGTTCCCTTCACCCAAGTTCTCTACTAAGCCTCCCACTAATCTTTCTAGCTTCGAAACCATAGTCCAAGTACTCCCATGCATCAAATATGAGGAAATACCCTTAGAAACATCGAATGGAAGAGTTCCTCAGCTTATTCATGAGCTCCCCATGTTCCTCACCTCGTGTTCTCCTTCTCTCCCTCTAGTGTGCGATTCTTATCTTGATAATTTTGTGCGTGAATGCACTGTCTCTTGTTTGTTTTTGTCCGTGTATTTGTGTCTCTCCTTGTGCATCCACTTTGTTAGGTCCTCTTTTATTTCCCCATCATGGACTTAAGATCTTGAATTAGTGTGATGGATTAACATCTTCTCATAATTGTTGCCTCTAATTGTCTAGTGGTGCGACATCTTGCCACACTTTCCCATCACTCTCCACTCACCCAAGACTGTGGATTCATCAATCCTCTCCCTTAATCCAGCTAATCAAATTTATTCATATTTTTATATTTACAAAATATTTTCATTCAGTCATGATCCCTCTTATTAGCATCACACAATTATCAATCATGTTTATAAAACAAGGGTCATAAAAGGGGATGTTACATAATGATTATCAATTTGGGAATAAATTTGTTATTTTTCTATGATGATTATTATATATAACATGATTATTGAATTATATTTTAGGTTGAGATGATATTGATGATTTTTTTAGCATGATAGGTAGGAACCATAAACATATGGACTTTAAGAGGAAGTCAATATACTTAGAACCAAATGTAGGTTGGGATATTGAATGCCTTCACTTATATGATATGATGAAACATATAATGATGGATTTCTTTGATTGTTTGCACAATGTTATTTGATGTGTGATCCTAGGTGTGTAAGGGCTAGTATTGCATACATATGGATGAGCTATTATGAATGATGTTCCTTAAAAATGATGAGAAGAAAATCATTACATTCAACTTCAAAGGGAAAACCTCCATTTATATGATGAATCTAAGATTAGGTATCCTCGGTGTGTGTGTCTACATATACGTATACATATACATATACATATACATATACATATGAATATACATATACATATACATATACATACATATACATATATATACATATATAGATAAATGTACAATCACACACACACACACACACACACACACACACACATACCCATTACTCTCCACTCACCCAAGGCCATGGATTTGTCATACCTCTCCCTCAATTTATCCAATCAAATTTATTCATATTTTTGTATTTACAAAATATTTCCAGCCATATATTCAGTGGTGCGGTATCCTACCATGCTTACCCATTACTCTCCACTCACCCAAGGCCATGGATTCGTCAGCACTCTCCCTCAATCTAGCCAATCAAATTTATTTATATTATTGTATTTACGAAATATTTCCAGCCATATATTCAGTGATGTGGTATCCTGCCATGCTTACCCATTACTCTCCACTCACCCAAGGCCATGGATTCATCAGCCCTCTCCCTCAATCTAACTAATCAAATTTATTCATATTTTTATATTTACAAAATATTTCTAGCCTGTCATGATCCCTCCTATTGGTATCACAGAGTTATCAATCATATTTAAAAAGTAAGGGTCATGAAAGGGGATGCCACATAATGATTATAATTTTGTGAATATATTTGTTATTTTTATATGATGATTGTGATATACAACATGATTATTAAATTATATTTTAGGTTGATATAATATTGATGATTTATTGATTGTGATAAGGAGGAAACATAGACATATGGACTTTAAGAGGAAGCCAATATACTTAGAACCAAGTGCATATTAGGTTATTAAATGCCTTCACCTATATTTTATGATGAAACATATAATGATGGATTTCTTTGATTGTTTGTGCAATGTTATTTGATGTTTGATAATATGTGTGTGTAATATGAAAAGGCTAGTACTACAGTTTATCCTACATATGGACAAGCGATTATGAACCATGTTACTTAAAAATGACAAGCAGAAAATAATTACATGCAACTTCAAAGGGAAAACCTCTTTTTATATGATGAATCTAAGATTAGGTATCCTTGGTGTGTGTGTGTGTGTGTGTGTGTGTAGGAGACAAAGGGCATAATTATAATGAAAAGGCATATTGAGAGGTTCTAAAATACATAAAAATACAACAATAGAAATTTAATAACTCAATATCTAGGGATTTAATAAGGATTTTTAGGGTCAACATGGGGCTTGTTTATGGATTAACTATTGGTATTGTGGCATTGCATTGTTGATATCAATGTCAATGAGCTACATGATTGGACTACATGGTTGTACTATATGACTGAACAACATGACTTCAATTCCTGCAATATCAAACTCTTGTACCAGAAGGGCAGGTCAATGTCTTTGAGCACTAAACTATTTGTTATCTCTTAACATGGTCCAATCGAATCCATGATTGACTAGTTGCAAGTCATCAACGTCACATTAATTTGGTCATCTAGTTATGGTTGATTTGGTTCTTCAAGTGAGTATGAATGAAATTAATTATAATCAATAGATTTATGGTTGATATGGTCTAATAAGTTGTTGTAGATCTAGTTTTGAATTATTTATTTCATTTGTGGATTAATATTTTGGAGTGGATTCAGTTAAGTGTCATATATGGTTTGAATTGGCTCATTAATCTAGTTGTGAGTGGTTTTTGGAATGAATGTTATGGTGTTGAGATAAGCCTCTATGTAGTATATACTCCTGGGGTGGATCAAGCCAATGAAAACATGAGTTATAATTTGAAATGTTCCACACCACTTCATTGCTTTATGTTGAAATAGTTTTGAATTGAATTAGTCACCAACAATGATGTGAAAGTAAAGATTGACTTTGTTATGTAGGTAGTGGCTTGATTGAGTCACAACTTCATTAAATCTTGATTTCATCTCTTTGAACATGGGCACATTAATAATTTGGTTAGTTATCTAAGTGATCAATTTGGTCAGCGTGATTAAAATAATCAATTCAGTGACATAGTGGTGCACCTGATCTTGTCCTTGAAGTTCAATTTGGTCTTGATCGATTTAGTCCAAAAATGATTTAATTGACCTTTTTTTAGGATGTTATTTGGTCCATCACATGGTGTATTGGGTGTTGTTGATTAAAATACATTTTCCTGGCTCAATATATGTGCTATATAGATAGTTAAATGGCATGAATGTAAAGTGGAACCATTAGTTGAATCCTATGCATATCTATAGCTTACATAGAAGAATTGTTTGGTGTGCATAAAGAATGGATCCAAAGGGATTTCTTGTAGAAGAACATTGATGATCATATAATGAGAATGGAGGAATGTTATCAATTAAATAGTGCATGTGCATCAATGAATGGCTAGATGAGACTAAGTACGTGACCTGTGTGCATGAAAAATTTTGATCTGACATACCTGTGAGAGATCAAGTGCATGTTCACATAGTGTGATTGATGTGTTGTAGCGGCTACAATCACCCTCCAAAATTTTGCCTATGCTTTGATTTTGGAGCCTTCCTTCTTATCCACAGGAGCTCATCTTGCACTAATCCAGGTATTCATGCTTCGACACACACTTATATTTTTTTTCTTGTTTTCAAACTTAGCTAATCTTTCTAACTCACAAGTTGATCTCCCAACTTGGTTTCAAAACAATTTTAGGTTTACCTCCAGAAATTGTGTAATCCTTGAGGGAAAGCAGCCTTGATGATGGGAATTGTGTTGGCATTATGACACAGATTTGGCGCTATGACACAGGTGTTGTCCTTGATGGCAACTCACATAGATGATAGATCACAGTTCAGGCTCACAAAATGAAGAAAGAGAGGTATACACAAGTTCCCATTGACCAAGCCGCGTGTACACGTGGGTTCGCAGACCAAAAGATGGGTATAGCGTACACACGCACTTTCACGAAAGGAAAGGCACGTACATGTTGGAAAACTTGGTTTTGGTCCGTGGTATTTGGTCCATGGTATTGTGATCCATGGTATTGGTCCAAGGTATCTTGTCTGACATGTTGACCCCAGGTATTTTGTCCAAGGTATTGATTCTAAGTGGTTTTGGACCATGGTATTGAGTAAGGCCTAAGACTATAAAAGGAGGAGAAGATCATTAGGCAAAGGCACTCATGAATTGAATATCTAATGAAGAGCAAGATCTAGAATACAGGTGATTGGGTTATGGTGCACAACTGGATCTGAATCAAGGATGAACCTGAGCGCTTGATGAAGGATAAGTTCTATTGATGGGTCAAGATCTTAAGGCTTCAAGAGAAGTATCTTTGTGTGGTTTTGATATTTTATCTGAATAATTGGCACATGTCTAATCTATAAATATGATGATCTGGGTATAACAGATGTCTAAATAATTGTAAAAGTTAAAATCATCATTTACAGATCCGTATGCAGGTTCATTATAGCAAAGGCATGTATACACGTTGGTTCGGCATTTCAAAAGTGCGTATACATAGGTTTTCCTTGATACAAGTGCGTGTGCACGCAGGTTCGTCACATTGAAGTAGCGTACACCTCATAAAATATGCTTTAGCTACTTTTGATTGTTGTTGTAGTGTTCTGGGTTCTGGTTACTGTTACTATATTTTGGTTACAGCATTCAGAGAAGTGATTGTTTGATTCAGTTTTGGTTGGTGCAAAGGAGAATGGTTGATGCAGATATATATTTTATGTTTGATTGATGTTATTGATGAATCCAGTCTGAAAATTTATGAAACGTGGTCCCTGGAAGAAAAGAGAAGGTTGTAGCCTTCTGTAGGTCAGCACCTACGTACTAGTAAACACATCAGCTAGTACAAGAGCTAGGGGTTTGTAGCTCCCTTCCAAGAGAAGTTGGATAATGAGAGAAGGTTATAGCCTTTTGTAGGTAGAATCCTGTGTACTGGTATAAGACTGCACTAGTACAAAATATTGTAAAAAGAAGTTTCTTATTAAGAGGAAGATAGAGATGATTGCAGCAGGTGGTTTTCACCCACATTGGGTTTCCACCTTATATCTTGTGTTCATGTGTGTGACTGCTCGTTCTGTTTTTACTGCTCTTGGTTATTGTTTATATGGTTATGATGCTCAGATTAAGATCAACATATGAAGAATTAACTAAATTATAAGTTTATAGGTTATACACTAGTTGCCTTATATACGGTTGCGTATACATGCAAGTTTCATTAACTAAAGTAGCGTATATGAATCAGAATATGGAAATGAAATATTATTTACTTGCTAATACTGATTCACCCCCCTCTCAGTATCATTTCCAACAATTGGTATTAGAGCAGGTCCTTCAGAAGAAGCTTGATCGCTTGAAGGAAGATCTATCATCATGAGTAACTACAAAAGAGAGGCATCCATTCGACCATCGATATTTGATGGGAGAAAATTTGTTTATTGGAAGGTAAGAACCACAACCTATCTTCAATCTGTTGGAACAGATGTTTGGGAAATAGTGGAAGGAGGATATACATTTCCATCAGCAATTCCTACAGATACGTCAGGTAAAAATGAATATGAAACCAATGCCAAGGTTGTCAATACATTATTGGGGAGTCTGTCACAATTAGAATTTGTCAAGGTTATGAAGCTCAAAACCACCAAAGAAATATGGGACAAGATCATTCTAAGTTATGAAGGAGATAATCAAGTAAAACATGCAAAACTACAATCTCTCAGAATTCAATATGAAACTCTCAAAATGCACAATGATGAAATTATAGCTAATTACTTCCTATGTATAGATGAGATTGTTAATCGGATGAAAAAATTGGGTGAAGAGATAAAAGAAGCTACTTTAGTTGAAAAGGTTTTAAGATCCTTGTCTACTAAGTTTGAATCAAAAGTTTCTACTATAGAAGAAAAGCAGGATCTTTAGAGTCTTACTATGACACAGCTGCACAAAATCTTAGCTACTTTCGAAATGAGAAAAGGAGGTCCATCAGATATGAGAGAAGCTCCAGTCAAAGCTTCAGGAAGAGAAGAACTCAATGAATTAGGACATATTTCAGAAGGAGAGGAAGAAGCAAACTTTGTCAAGAACCTTCAACGGGGTTCTGGAAGATTAAGAGGTAAGCTACCTTTCAAATGTTTTGCTTGTGGAAGAGTTTGTCATTATGCTACCAAATGTCCTCACAAGGATAAGCTTGATAAAGGAAAGGAATCAACAAAATGGATTAGAAAACAAAGTGTAAGTAAGAAGAGCTACTATATGCATGAAGATAACTATGGTTTATCAAATAGTGATGAAGATGAAAATAGTAATGATTATAGGCTTCTGATGGCTTTTGAAGATGAAGATTTCTTGGATGCTTTAGATGAAGATGGTATTTATGAAGAAATCTCTAAACTTAAAATTTGTTTAGAAGAAAAGAATATGATTATAGATACTCTGACATTCCAACTTGCTCAAAGGGAAAAACACAATGAAAAATTAGAATGTGAAATTATGGGTCTAAGAAAGGATATTGAGAAAATAAAAGCTCTCAATCTTAGATTTGCTAAGGATCAAAGACCCTAAATGAAATTATCAAAGTGCAACATTCTCCTCTGAAAAAGACAGGTCTGGGATATACTGAAGAAGCACAGAAACCGTCCACCTCCACTAAAAGCTATCTTGATGTAGTAAAGAGTAGTGAACAATTTGACAATCGTCAGCAAAGGCATAAAACAGATCACCAAGAAAATTGGGGTCAATCTACTTCAAGGATGAACATAATCTACAACCAACCTCAGGTAAATCATACTCAATTTGCTTCAAGAATAAATGTCAATGGAAACTACAATCACCAGGTCAGTAGGTTCGATAATCGCAGGAATTTCTTTAATGGCCAATGTTTTTCATTTCATAACTTTGGACACAAAGCTGCTCAATGTGCTGGTTACAAGACCATCATGACTAGAGAAGCACGAAATCAAAAGAATGTGATAGGGATCATGAAAAGGACCTACAATAACTTTTCGCTTCTTGAAAATGAAATAGAGTGCTCTATCTATAACAACTTTGGTCATGAAGATTCTGAATGCAGGAGTAAATTTTGGCAAACATCTCAAAAGGAGCAAACTTCATTGGGTCCCAAAACTTGGAGAAAGAAAGAACCACAACCAGAAAGATGTGGTATAGCTTTAGATGTAGAAGGACAAGAGAATCAATGGTACATCGACAGTGGATGCTCGAAACACATGACAAGTGATAAAGAAAAACTTCAGTCATATAATGCCTTAGAAAAAGAAAAGAAGGTCTCATTTGGAAATGACACTCCTGCTGTCATAAAAGGTAAACGTTTTGTTCTCTTAAAAGAAAAGGTTAAAGCTGGGAATGTTATGTATGTTTATGTTCTAAAGCATAATATATTGAGTGTCAGTCAAATGTACAATCAAGGAAATGAAGTAATATTTCGATCAAATGGATGTGTTTTTCGTGAGCTTGATACAGGAGAAACAATGATCAAAGGAACAAGAACTCCAAATAACCTATACATACTCAAGGGAGGACAACAACAGTGCGACCTAAGAAAAAATGATGAACACTGGCCATGGCACAGAAGATTGGGGCATCTAAGCTTATCTCAAATAATAAAAGCATGCAGATTCTAGGCTGTTCGTGATCTTCCTGATATCAGCATTCTAGAAAACACAATATGCAAATCATGTCAATTTGGTAAGAAAACCAAAGCTCATTTCCCTGAGAAGGAAGGATCAGCTAGTAAGCCTCTTGAACTTGTTCATACTGATTTATGTGGTCCATCAAGGAAAAAGTCACCTAGTGGAGAAGAATACTTTATATTGTTCATTGACGACTTTTCCAGAATGTGTTGGATAGGACTTCTAAAGAATAAAGATGAAGCATTTGAAAATTTCAAAGCCTTCAAACCATTGGTTGAAAATGAATCAGATCAAAAAATCAAATGCCTCAGGTCTGATCGAGGAGGGGAATTTACCTTATATGAATTCTTCAACTTTTGTGAAGAACATGGAATAAAAAGGGAATTCTCTACCACAAGGAATCCTCAACAAAATGTAGTGGTAGAAAGGATGAACATAACTATTCAACAAATGGATCGTGCCATGCTAAATGAGTCTAGAACTCCTGAAAACTTCTGGGGTGAAGCTGCATTTGCTGCTATCACTATTCTCAACAAAACAAATGTTCGGGTAAATAGCACTCAAACTCCACATGAACTTTGGTATGGTAAGACTCTTATTGTAAAATACTTCAAAGTTTTTGGAAGCAAATGTTACATCAAAAGGACTGATCAAAAACTTGGCAAGTTTGAACCTAGAGCAGATGAAGGCATTCTCCTTGGTTACTCTTCCCGAAGTAAAGGTTATAAGTGTTATAATAAAAGACTAGGGAAAATTGTTGAAAGTATTGATGTTGTGGTTGATGAAGGAGGCAAAAATCCAAAGTAGGTAAAAACCAATGATTATGAAGAAGATGAGGATTATCCTTCCACATCAAATCAGACTAATTCTGAAGAAGAAACCAATGAAGCACTAGAAGAACAGATAACGGTAGAAGAAAAGACTCCATCTAGATATGTTCAGAAAAATCATCTAGAGACTCAAATTTTGGGACAGAAAGAGGCAAGTGTGCAGACAAGAAGAACTATTACAGAAGCTTCAAGCTATCTAGCATTGCTTTCCACCATTGAACCTAAAAATGTACATGAAGCATGCAAAGATGAATGTTGGGTTAAGGCCATGAATGAAGAGCTTGAGCAAATTGAAAAGAACAATACATGGGAATTAGTTCCTAGACCTCATGATAAGAATATCATAGGAACTAAATGGATATTCAAAAACAAGCTGAATGAAAATGGAGAAGTTATTAGAAACAAGGCTAGACTTGTTTGTAAAGGATATGCTCAACAAGAAGGTATGGATTTTGAAGAAACTTTTGCACCTGTTGCTAGACTTGAAGCCATAAGAATGTTCCTTGCTCTTTCTAGCTTTCAGAACTTCAAAGTATACCAAATGGATGTAGAATCTGAATTTCTTAATGGAGACTTAGAAGAAGAAGCATATATTGAGCAACCAGATGGATTCATCCTTGGAAATGTTCCAAAACTTGTATGCAGACTCAAAAAGGCTTTCTATGGTCTAAAACAAGCTCCAAGGGCCTGGTACTACCATCTTGACAAATACCTCAATCAACAAGGTTTTTCAAAAGGATCAGCTGATAGCAATCTATATACAAATATTGACAATGATAAATTGCTAATACTTGTTGGGTATGTTGATGATATCATTTTTGCTAGCAATGAAGAAGCCATGAGTCAAAACTTTGATGTGGTAATGCAGAAAGAATTTGAAATGTCCCTGCTTGGTGAACTCCACATATTTTCTTGGTTTACAAGTTCAACAAAATAAAGATGGTATTTTTCTATCACAAACCAAGTATCTCAAGCATATCTTGAAAAAATATGGCATGGAAGATTCTAAACCAGTATGTACACCTATGGTAATAGGATGCAGTCTTAGTTCAAATGATGAATCGGCAGCAGTACATCAACCAACCTACAGATCCATGATTGGCAGTCTGCTTTATCTAACAGGTACCCAACCAGACATCATGCATGCAATGGGAATAGTTGGAATATTCCAAGCAAATCCAAAGGAATCACACCTTCAAGTAGTCAAAAGGATTTTCAAATATCTTCAAGGAACACAGAACTTTGGTTTATGGTATCCTAGAGATACAGATATTACTCTTCATGCATATACAGATGCAGATTGGGCAAGAAGTGTTGATGACAGAAAAAGCACTAGTGGTGGTGCATTCTATATGGGTTCCAGATTAGTGTCTTGGTTCAGCAAGAAACAAAGTTCAATTGCATTATCTACAGCTGAAGTAGAATATGTGGTTGTTGCATCTTGATGCACACAACTCCTTTGGATGATGCAAACAATGCAAGACATTCACATTACATGTCCTCCACCCATCTCCATTCTATGTAATAATACAAGTGTAATCATTATTTCAAAGAATCTAGTCATGCATTCTAAGACCAAGCACATACCTATCAAATATCATTTTCGCCGTGAACAAGTGCTTGAACAAAAGGTTAAATTGGAGTATGTTCCCTCCAAAGAACAGGTTGTTGATATATTCACCAAGGCACTACCCAGAGAGACATTTGAATATCTCGGACAGAATTTGGGAGTAGTTGATGCATCATCTTACTATTGAAACTTATCTGTTTCAAAGAAAAGTGGTTGTACGTGAGTTTCATAAAGCGTATCCACGTACATACATAGGTTGTTGTGGAAACAGTTGCGTATATGTTGGTTTGAAGAAAAGCAATGGGTCAGACTCAGGATGAAAGAAGTTTGATATGGGTCTAACAGTAATCTCTAGCACAGGTTCAGGGGGACCATATACTTCTAATAATGCATTGTTGGCATTATCTTAGAATATCTTGGTACAGTTGTTTTATTTCTAGTGGAACAAGTTCAGGGGTAGATCATGGTTGTTGGTCTAAATGGTTATTAACAGATGCTGCTAATGATAGTTGATGATAACTATCACAGTCTTGTTTTAGATATTGTGTCTCTATGTCATGTATGTCTTTTACTATCAAGGTCATGAAACAACCTATTTTGTTTCCCCACTATGTATGAGATGGATGATGTAACGTTCTTGTTTTGTCATGTATAAACATTTGGTATATCCCCACTTGGTTGGGTGGATGAGACAACCTTGGTGTATCCCCACTTGGTTGGGAGATGGATGTATGTATGAGTCTTTGGTGATAGGAAGGTCATTCATGATGTGTAGAGCCATGTTTTTCTTGTCGAACATTTTTTTTGCAAACCTTGCTTATAGTTAGGGGGAGCATGGACAGAGAGAAAAACAAAGAAAAACTAGGGAGCAAGCACAATATCACTTTAACAATATCAATAGAAAGCCTTGGTATTCGAATTTACTTCTGATTAAATTCGAAGACTTTTAGACATCAGGTCTGAAGTAGGTTACTTCTCCTCAACCGAACATGCGCGCGCGCACTTCAGCGTATCAGAATATTCAGCATGTACTCAGGGGGGGCATAACCCTTTTCCCTTGATGACAAAGGGGGAGAGTGACTTGGGGTTGCCATCAAGTCCAAAAGGGGGTATTATTGGCATTATGATACAAATTTCGCACTATGACATAGGTGTTGACCTTGATGGCAACTCACACAGATGACAAATCACAGTTTAGGAGCATAAAATGAAGAAAGAAAGGTATACGTAGGTTCCCCATTGTCCAAGTCGTGTGTATACGCGGGTTCGTAGAAAAAAAAGGCGCGTACAGCGTACACACGCACTTCCACCCAAGGAAAAGCACATACATGTTGGAAAACTTATTTTTGGTCCATGGTATTTGGTCCATGGTATTTTGATCCATGGTATTGGTCCAAGGTATCCTATCCGAAGTGTTGACCCCAGGTATTTGGTCCAAGGTATTGATTCTAAGTGGTTTTGGACCATGGTATTAAGGCCTAAGACTATAAAAGGAGGAGAAGACCATTAGGCAAAAGGCACTCAAGCATTGAATATCTAATGAAGAGAAAGATCTAGAAAATAGGTCATTAGGTTATTGTGCACAGCTGGATCTGAATCAAGGATGAACCTGAGCGCTTGATGAAGGATAAGTTCTATTGATGGGTCAAGATCTTAAGGCTTGAAGAGAAGTATCTTTGTTTTGATATTTATCTGAATAAATAGCGCATGTTGTAATCTCTAAATATGATGATCTGGGTATAACTATCATCTGCAATTGTTGTGAAGTTTTAATCATCATTTATAGATCTATATGCAGGTTCACTTTAGTAAAGGTGCGTATACACACTAGTTCTGCATATCCAAATAGCATATACGCAAGTTTTCCATGGGGAAATGGCGTATGTATGCAGGTTCAACACACTGAAGTAGTGTATACCTAATAAATATGCTTTAGCTACTTCTGTTTGTTGTTACAGTGTTCTGGGTTCTAGCTTGGGTTCTGGTTACTGTTACTATATTCTGCTTACAGTGTTTTGAGAAGTGATTCAGTTTTGGTTGAAGCAAGGGAGATTGATTGATGTAGATACATTTGATTTTTGATTGATGATGTTGATGGATCCAGTCTGAAAATTTATGAAACATGGTCCCTGGAAGAAAAGAGAAGTTTGTAGCCTTTTGTAGGTCAGCACCTACGTACTAGTAAACACATCAGCGAGTACAAGAGCTAGGGCGTTACAAATCCCTTCCAGGAGAAGCTGGAGAAAGAGAGAAGGTTGTAGCCTTCTGCAGGTTGAAGCCTGTGTACTAGTATAACACTGCACTAGTACAGAAATATTGTAAAAAGAAGTTTCGTATTAAAAGAAGAGAGAGACGAATTGCAGCAGGTGGTTTTCACCCACATTGGGTTTCCACCTTATATCTTGTGTTCTTGTGTGTGATTGTCTACTCTGTTTTTATTGCACCTGGTTACTTTTTATGTGGTTTTGATGCACAGATTAAAGATCAACATATGATGAATTAACTAAATTATAAGTTTGCAGGGCATACGGTAGTTGCCTTAATAACAGCTGTGTATATACGCGAGTTTCATTATCTGAAGTAGTGTATACAAATCTGATTGTGAAATGAAATATTATTGACTTGCTAATACTTATTCGCCTCCCCTCTCAGTATTATTTCCAACAATTGGTATCATAGCAGGTCCTTAAGAAGAAGCTTGATCGCTTGAAGGAATATCTATCATCATGAGTAACTACGAAAGAGAGGCATCCATTAGACCACCGATCTTTGATGGGAGCAACTTCGTTTATTGGAAGCTAAGAACCACATCCTATCTTCAATCTCTTGGAACATATGTTTGGGAAATCGTGGAAGGAGGATATACGTTTCCATCTGCAATTCCTACAAATACAAAAGGTAAAAATCAATATGAAACCAATGCCAAGGCAGTCAATACATTATTGGGGAGTCTATCACAATCGGAATATGTCAAGGTTATGCAGCTCAAAATTGCCAAAAAGATATGGGACAATATCGTTCTAAGCTATGAAGGATATGATCAGGTAAAACGTGCAAAACTTCAATCTCTCATAATTCAATATGAAACTCTCAAAATGCACAGTGATGAAAGTATAGCTAATTACTTCCTACGTATAGATGAGATTGTTAATCACATGAAAAACTTGGGTGAAGAGATAAAAGAAGTTATGTTAGTTGAAAAGGTTTTAAGATCCTTGTCTACTAAGTTTGAATCAAAAGTTTCTGCCATATAATAAAAGCAAGATCTTCAGAGTATTACTATGACATAGCTACACAGAATCTTAACTGCTTTCAAAATGACAAAAAGAGGTCCATCAGATATGAGAGAAGCCGCATTCAAAGCTTCAGGAAGAGAAAAACTCAATGAATCAGGACATATTTCAGAAGGAGAGGAAGAAGCAAACTTTGTCAGAAACCTTCGACGGGTTTCTGGAAGATTCAGAAGTAAACTACCTTTCAAATGTTTTTCTTGTGGAAGAGTTATTCATTATGCTTCCAAATGTCCTCACAACGATAAGTTTGATAAAGGTAAGGAATCATCAAAATGGAATAGAAAACAAAGTGTAAGTAAGAAGAGCTACTATACACATGAAGATAGCGATGGTTTATCAAATAGTGATGAAGATGAAAATAGTAATGATTATAGACTTCTGATGCATTTTGAAGATGATAATTTCTTGGATGTTTTAGATGAAGATGGTCTTTATGAATAAACCTCTAAACTTAAAATATTTTTAGAAGAAAAGAATATGATTGTAGATACTCTGACATTCCAACTTGCTGAAAGGGTAATACTAATGAAAAATTAGAATGTGAAATTGTGGGTCTAAGAAAGGATATTGAGAAAGAAAAAGCTCTCAATCTTAGATTTGCTAAAGGATCAGAGACCCTAAATGAAATTATCAAAGTGAAGTGTTCTCCTCTGATAAAGATAGGTCTGGGATATACTGAAGAAGCACAGAATCTGTCCACCTCCACTAAAAGCTATCTTGACGCAGTAAAGAGCAGTGAACAATTTGACAATCGTCAGCAAAGGCATAAAGAAAATCACCAAATAAATTAGGGTCAATCTACTTCAAGGATGAACAGAAGCCATAACCAACCTCAAGTAAATCATACTCAGTTTGCTTCAACAATGAATGTCAATGGAAACTACAATCACCGGGTCAGTAGGTTCGATAATCGCAAGAATTTCTTTAATGGCCAATGTTTTTCATGTCATAACTTTGGACACAAAGTTTCTCAATGTGTTGCTTACAAGACCATCATGACTGGAGAAGCACAAAAAGAATGTGACAGTGATCACGAAAAGGACCTACAATAACTTTTTGCTTCTTGAAAATGAAATAGAGTGCTCTATCTATAACAACTTCAGTCATGAAGATTCTGAATGCAGGAGTAAATTTCTGCAAACTTCTCAGAAGGAGCAAACTTCATTGGGTCCCAAAACTTGGAGAAAGAAAGAACCACAACCAGAAAGATGTGGTATAGTTTTGCATGCAGAAGGACAAGCAAATCAGTGGTACATCGATAGTGGATGCTCGAAACACATGACAGGTGATAAAGAAAAACTTCAGTCATATAATGCCTTAGAAAAGGAAAAGAAGGTCTCATTTGGAAATGACAGTCCTGCTGTCATCAAAGGTAAAGGTTATGTTCTCTTAAAAGAAAAGGTTAAAGCTGGGAATGTTATGTATGTTGATGGTCTAAAGCATAATCTATTGAGTGCCATTCAAATGTGCAATCAAGGAAATGAAGTAGTATTTCGATCAAATGGATGTGTTGTTTGTGAGCTTGATACAGGAGAAACAATGATCAAAGGAATAAGAACTCCAAATAACCTATACATACTCAAGGGAGGACAACATCACTGCTACCTAAGAAAAAATGATGAACATTGGCTATGGCATAGAAGATTGGGGCATCTAAGCTTCTCTCAAATAAGAAAAGCATGCAGATTCCAGGTTGTTCGTGATCTTCCTGATATCATCATTCCAGAAAATATAATATGAAAATCATGTCAATTTGGCAAGAAAACCAGAGCTCATTTCCCTAAGAAGGAAGGATTAGCTAGTAAGCCTCTTGAACTTGTTCATACTAATTTATGTGGTCTATCAAGGAAAAAGTCACCTCATGGAGAAGAATACTTTATATTATTCATTAACGACTTTTCCACAATGTGTTGGATAGGAATTCTAAAGCATAAAGATGAGGCATTTGAAAAGTTCAAAGCCTTCAAAGCATTGGTTGAAAATGAATCAGATCACAAAATCAAATGCCTTAGGTCTGATCGAGGAGGGGAATTTACCTCAAATGAATTCTTTAACTTTTGTGAAGAACATGGAATAAAAAGGGAATTCTCTACCGCAAGGACTCCTCAGCAAAATGGAGTGGTAGAAAGGATGAACAAAACTGTTCAACAAATGACTTGTGCCATTCTAGATGAGTCTAGAACTCCTACAACCTTCTAGGGTGAAGCTGCATTTTTGTTAGAAAATTATATATTACGGAGCAATGGAACACATAAAATATTGCAGAAATATAAACACAGAAAACACACAAAACAAGAGAGACACAGATATACGTGGTTCACCCAGTTTGGGCTACGTCCACCTCGAACAGCCAGTCCTTCCTTTCTATTATCCAGCAAAATGAAGAGACACAACCTACAGCAAAGCCGCTGTAATATCCTCTTTTTTCTCTCACAGTCTCACCTCTCTGTTTCTCGCTCACACACAGAATACACATCAATATTGCCGCCTCAAATACAAATACCCTCATACAAAGAGAGGGGTTACCTTCTAGGGCAAAAAACCCTAAACTAAACATAAGTTCTACCGTCAGATCATCCGCCTAATGAAC